>JAEQBA010003507.1:22824-115434 GCA_019434445.1 Phalangium opilio | reverse complement strand
GGGCATGCGCCTTGACAAATAGTAATGATGAGGGAACTATTTATCGTGTATGTGATTCGGTTTAAGTAACATGAGCGCACTCCAATGTAAAATGATGTTGGGAAGAATCATGTTACAATTACACCCGCTTTGTGGTTGGTACACTTCTCTCGAAGAGAAGTATTACACACTTCTTTTTATAATAATAAAATTTGCAAAAAAGCTGAAACGAGTTTAAATAAACCTTTGTGATCGCAAAGTCAAAAGTTAATTCCCACCCACATCGTAAACTGCATCGAATTAAAGGAATAAATAATAATAATACTTATTTATGTTATTTTAAAATTTCTTTCTTTCGGAGATTCCCCAGGCTCATTTCAAAGGAGGAAATAAAACATTTAATATAAATAATATTATTCAAACAAACCTAGACGGTTATGTAGATGGATTATTGGAAGGATAATTTTAAAGGGGGTCGCCTCTATAAGAAATCTTACTAAATCGTCGTCTACTCGTCTTGGACTTGGGTTGTTTACTTTTAAAGTATTTTGCATTCCATTTTATTTCTCACGAGGTTAGATGGTTCAAAGGTCAGAAAGGGTTTGAGCGTGTAATGATTGGGTTTGTTCCATATAAACTAGACTAGGCTAAGTTGATGAAATGAACAAAGAATATCTATAATCATAAAGTTTGTTAACGATGACAAGATGAGTACCTGGTTTTTTTATTTTTATATTTTGGGGTCTTTAAAATAAAAAAATAAGGATTATTTTTGGGTTGCCAAATTAAAATACGACTATATGATGAAATGCGAGTTTTAACAAAAATTGCTCTTGAGATGAGAGACAAGATACGAAATGGAACAGGGTTGAAGAGATAGGTCATTCAATTTTACTAAACAGTACTCAAAAAGAGACCAGTCATTTCTCAGTAAAAGACGGACGGACGGCGTTTCTTTCATTACAGATTGTTTTACAAATTAGATTCCACGGTGAAATATAAAAACATGTGCAGGGGGGTGGGAGTAGAAACAAATTTGGGTTAAACTTGTCAATGCAGCCTTTATTTTTTATTACTATTATCATTTATATATTTTAACCTAACTAGTTTTAATACCTCGTTCGAAATGAAAAAAAAATTCGCTTATTCTTTTAAAAATTTACGAAATCCTCCTAGGCCTAGCTCGCAATGACTAGACGTTCGAGGCATGAATTTAATTCATTATTTTATGAATATTACCATACCCATAAGTTTTTCCCTGGTTAAAAAATGGAGCTTGTCGTAGGTCATAGATTCGAGGTAAAGCGACGCCCGGTGACTGGGCGCTGTCAAAGGCTTAGTACAGACTAAAATTGAAAGATGGAAGTTCTACAAAATTAACCACCAAGTGTAGGACTTCAATTCTCGCTTGTCGTTCTCTCTCGAACTAGCTCGAGCTGTAAGTCTCTAGCATTACGAAGTATAGGTAGTGTCGTCATACTTATGGGACATATCTTTACTTTACGTCTGTTTCTAGAATTGATTAGCAATATTATTCATGAAAGAAATTAATAAACGCTTCGAGAACTCCACAGTATAAAAGGTTGAGGTGGGTCAAATTGAAGGGTTTCTTAATGAGAATGGAATTATACGTCAAACAAAAACTACCATCATCACCATACCGTGTTGACTTTGATGTATAGTTTCGGGTTATATATTGGAACCGCATACACGTTTCAACAAGGCCCTATCCTTTTATATTATAATACTTAAACTTATTATCTTTACCTTTGCATTTTTGCTAAAGCGAAGGTTAAAGATACAAGACTTAATATTGTATCTCGTGTGTGTTGATAGAACTTCTTCCATCGTGTTTGGTAGGTATTTTTAACGCGGTTTCTCATTATCAATTGATTAAAATAAAAGGCCTCACAAGTCGCGGGACGAACAAGTTTGATTTTTGCAGACGAGTAAATATAAGTTCTGGGGGGTTATTTTAAGATTAGACACGTTTTGATGGGCATCTTTCGCCTCATTACGATTTCAATGTGATTGACAATTTGGCGTACTGTATTTTTCTTGACCCCGGACTATACTCTTAGAAAAATTCAAAATCAAATGTAAATTTTCTAATTAGATTTCTATAACCCTAAAGGTGTATTTCTACGCTCAAAGCCTCAACGACAACAACAACAACCGGGATAGAATTAATTTTAGAAGTAGGAATGGAGAACGGTTAGTATTTACTTCAGTCCGACTCATAGACCAGTATAGAGCCCCTCCCTCCAACACGTAACGAAAAGTTTAAATTATCTTATTGGCTCAATTAAACTACGTTTTGATGACGTTGCTGACGGGGAGGGCGAAAAATACGTAATTTCTTTCTACCTCTGTCGCTATGACCCGCCTCTTCTTTCATACCCCTCCGTCCAGTGGAAGGGGTCCGGGACTTTGACGCGCGCCCAGATTACTCTGTTCTCCATTCCTATTTCTAAAATTAAATCTATCCCTGCAACAACTATGAGATGTAATTAAAATTTAAATTGCCCGAAGAAGGCAGAACCTTACTCAATACTCAGGCAGTTACGAGAAAATGGGTAATAGGAACTTCTCAATTGTAAATTACCGCACTTACGGTAAAAGGTAATCTGTACATGTGTCGATTTAAATTACCAACCTCTATATATTTATCTCAGTAAAAACTTAGTCGCAACCGGGAAAAAACGTGCCAATAAAGAAGGCAAAAACCCAAATTTATAAAATATATAGAAAAACAGATTGCGTCACAAAAGAATGTTCTATAACAATAGAGCACCCCTTACGTGATATAAGATGCAAAAATCCGCCCTCCCATAATTCCGTCCCCATCTTGTGACATTCTTATCCACTTAAGTACCTTCCTTTTGGAAGCCAAGGTCGTATTCACCATCCCCCCCCTCTTCCTTCATCAGTCATCACTTTCTCTTTTGTTTCACAGTGACTGACTTTTCTTCCCCCCTCCGGTGCTTCAACTTTCTTAGACATTTAAAAGACTTATTCCACGCTCCAGCGAGCACAGATACTTTCTCTAAGGAAGCTAGAGGAAGGTAGGGTAGGGGGAGGACAGCACCACCTTGTCTCTGACGGCAGTTGCGTAGTTTATGGCATGGTATGCTATAGTCCCAAATGGGTCACCCGTATACGAGAAAGAAGAAAAAAAAATGTGTTTTTATTCAGTTTCTTTAGCGTATAACCAGGATGGTGACAAGCCAAATACACCCACCTGGTTCAAATTGGAGTAAATAGAAATGGTTTGGTTTTAAACGCGAACGTGTACGGCAAGACATGCATGCAATAAGCGCGTTTTAAATCATTCCACGCAATTTCTTAACCTATTTAGTATAAGATACTGAAATTAGTTGAACTTCCTAACAAGTCTCTTAACCCTTAATAATACTCCATACCAGAAGGGGATAATAGAAGAAGGATGACACTCTGTGTCCTCTTAATACTTTCGATATGTAACATGATTCTTCCCAGGTTCACCCTTTTGGTTTGTTTTCCTACTCATCAAACTTCAGATGGGAATCGCACCGTGCTGGGGTGATACTAAATCCTCAGCAATCAACCCACAAACCTTGATTGTCTTGACGTGGGACAAAAACGCACAAGCGCATGCGCCTTGGCAAAAAGTTAAGAGCTAATAGAGTAATGATGAGGGAACTATTTATCGGTACGTTTGTGATTCGGTTTAGTATCTTTGAGCACTCCAAATGTTAAGGGATGTTGGGAAGAATCATGTTACAATTACCTCGAGCTTTGTACACTTCTCTCGAAGAGAAGTATTATATACTTCTTTAGATACTAATCTTAAAAAATAAAAATTAAATTAAAACCAAATCCACCCCCTTCGATTCGACCGATTGTCTGAACCGTAACGCATGGAAGCCTTGCGGGTTTTGGCGTTGTAGGGGGATAGCTTTAAAATATCTTGTCAATTAAGTAGGTAGTTATAAGGGTGTTTACCGATTTCCCTCGAGTCTTTTTAAGTAATTTTAAAAACCGACGTAATAAAAGACATCCCACCTTGGTTGGTGATCTTTTAGTTATACGTAAGAATACGTTAAGAACCCCGTGACATGGCCTAGATCGAAATAAAATAAAACAAAACAGGGGTGTTATACTGAAAGAAAGACATTGCCAAATTCCGTCTTGTCACCAACTAAGATTTATAAAGCTTTAAAAAAGAAAGTTAAACCCCGCCTTAAAGGGGTTTAAAAGATTCAATTTTATTCAGTCAAAGACCACTTCAATTAAAACAGCGCGGGGGCGGACATAGATATCAGAATTATATACATATAAATACAAACAAACAGAGTAAACTTAGAGAACAGGCCAAACAATTTTTATCCACAGTGGTCATACTTTTCACTAAAGGGGCTAAGGGCAGTTGGTTAAGTCAAGAAGTGATATCTTGTTTATTAGGGAGAAGTTATAAGATGCCTAAGTATTCGCGCGCCATAGTCCCAGTCCCCCTTTCAAAATACAAGGGGGGCCGTAAATTAGGCCGGGCTATTTCACCTCTCCTCAGTCGGAAAATACGTAATTTTCGTCATTCGCGTCGCGCTGACGTGAGTTTTCAAGAACCAATGAGATGCTGGTTGTAATTTAGAGGCGGGGATTAACTCCGGACCTACGTTTGGACTGGAGATAAAGCTAGAAATGTGGCAAATTTATATCTTCTCCCTAATAAACTAGATATCACTTCTTGGTATAATGTTATGTTACTTCAACTTTTCCTTTAAACTGCCAGAAGTTCTTGGTTAAGTACTGAGTGAAACTGAACTGCTAGGCTTTACCCTTTCACTCTGCAATCTCTAGTCTTGACTCACGTACCAACAACCAGGCAACCAAAAAACCTTTTCATGGAAACTGAAATACTTCTTGAACCTATGATATTTTCTGATATCTATGGGTGGAATTGAAACGGATCCCTGGATATAGGTGGACAAAGAAAAAAAAACTGAAGGCGCGTGTTCTCCCTTAATAACAGTGCTTCTTATATCAGAGGAAAGGGTATGGCACACTTTAAACTCGCGCTACCATGGCGTCTATGAATACCATGTGGGTTCTAGTTTTTTCTTATTTATTTTATATAATTTTGTTCATCAAACCGGAAAGTCTATTCGGTTGCTCTTAAAAGCTCTTACGTAATTTCATTTTCTGCCTTATTATTTTATATTATGGGACTGTGAAATAATAAAAATAAATTTAACTACTGTAAAGGTAGTATACTAGCTTCGGGTTAATTTATTTCTGATTTAAAATTTCACTTTTACTTTAATTTAAGCGTTTAAAACCTCACGCTTCAGTTAAGGCGGTACGTTTGAATACGTAAAAAATTGTAAATAAATAAATTAGTTATTTAATTAAATAACTCTTTTATATAAGGACTAAATTCCCCTTCACGTACCCCCAAACAAAATTGGCATGGCATCTTAAATACACGTTCTTTATCAATATTTAATCTTAATTTGAATTTCGTGGTCCCCAAAAGTCATCTTATTGCCAAGTTTGACAGGCTAATCAGATAAATTTTACATTTTATTTTTTTCCCGCCAAAATATCTCTTCAAACACCTGCGTGTCTGGTGCGAAAAAAACGCGCGGTTTTTGGTCCACGCGATATAGTAAGAGGGGTTGGACAAAGTTAATTTTATAACGATGTTTGATTGAGTTTTAAATGTATGTAATATAGGAAAGTGTCCCACTCAATCTCTTCTATCAACCTAATCTTGTTCGAACGGTAGTTTTTGGCGGGAAATACGAGAGCTTGTTCTTGTGTGGGAAGGTACAAAAACTTGAGAACATAGTCTGGGGATAAGACGGTAACCTGCATGATCCCCATAGTATTCATGGTGTTACATTTGTTTTTAGATTAGGTTAGGTAGGGTTTGAATTAGGTTAGGTTGAGTAAGGTAAGGTTTAAATTAGGTTAGACTGAGTTAGGTTAGGTTGAGTTAGGTAGGGTTTAAATTAGGTTAGGTTGAGTTACGTAGTGTTTCAATTGGGTTAGGTTGAGTAAGGTAAGGTTTAAATTAGGTTAGGCTGAGTTAGGTAGGGTTTTAATTAGGTTGGTTTGAGCCAGGTATGATTTGAATTGGGTTAGGTAGGGTTTAAAATAGGTTATAGGTTGAGTTAGGTACAGTTTAAATTGGGTTAGGTTGAGTTAGGTAGGGTTTAAATTAGGTTAGGTTGAGTTAGGTAGGGTTTAAATTAGGTTAGGTTGAGTTAGGTAGGGTTTAAATTAGGTTAGGTTGAGTTAGGTAGGGTTTAAATTAGGTTAGGTTGAGTTAGGTATAGTTTAAATTAGGTTAGGTTGAGTTAGGTATAGTTTAAATTAGGTTAGGTTGAGTTAGGTATAGTTTAAATTAGGTTAGGTTGAGTTAGGTATAGTTTAAATTAGGTTAGGTTGAGTTAGGTATAGTTTAAATTAGGTTAGGTTGAGTTAGGTATAGTTTAAATTAGGTTAGGTTGAGTTAGGTATAGTTTAAATTAGGTTAGGTTGAGTTAGGTATAGTTTAAATTAGGTTAGGTTGAGTTAGGTATAGTTTAAATTGGGTTAGGTTGAGTTAGATAGTTTTTAAATTAGGTTTGGTTGGGTTAGGTATGGTTTAAATTAGGTTATAGGTTGAAGTAGGTACAGTTTAAATTGTGTTAGGTTGAGTTAGGTAGGGTTTAAATTGTGTTAGGTTGAGTTAGGTAGGGTTTAAATTAGGTTAGGGTCAATTATAGGTCTGGTTGAAGTATTCTAGCCCACAATCTTAAACTCTTTAACAAATTTCACGTTAGCAATTCAAAGATCTTTTCAAAAAATGAAAAGGAATGTAATTACGTCATTAGAAAATTCTATCAAAAGTATAAATTTAAATTTTACACCTATCGTAAACCTGAATTAGGAGCGCATTTTTATTAAAATTCCGCAGAAAACTTTATCCAATCCCTATATAAATTCAAACCCACACAATTTTGTTACACTGACATAAATTCATGAATGAAGTCTTTAGTCCGAGACTCCACGTGATTAAAAAAGCGGGTCTAATATAAGCAAATTGTAACGGGCGTTTCAAGCTTGATACATGTATCTCTAGCCTTCCCTCTTAGATACATGTATTTCAAACCCTTTCACTCACCAAGCCCATTCTTATTGACACACGTGCACCGGACCTGTTTTTAGATACCTTCCCTTCGGGGTACTTTTCCACGAAGAGGCCCCCCAAAAGATTGTATTTGGATGTTAACAATAAAGAGACACTTTTTTGCTTGCTACGGAAGTGAACGGGGTGTTTATTTCTTACTCTTAAGAGTGGACCTCTTAAGCCTAAACTAACCCAGGAATAAATTCTTCTAGAGATATTCAATTCTCTAAGTTTTAACTGTCTATTTCATCGCAGTTAATTCAATATAACGTAGTTTAATCAATGCTATCTGGGCCTACGTTATAATTGGCGCCCGAACGTGGTTTTGTTCGTATGTTTTCGAACCCCGCTCTCCGTAACCTTCAGTCCCAAGCCCGGGAGGATCGTTTGCTTCGCCGTACGCTCGCACGGGATACTTCCTTGCCGGTCCCTCGTGTTCCGGCCGCCGCTTCGCTTCCCGTGAATTCTTCTTCGCCGCCGTCCGCCGTTTCGCGTTCCGTGGCTTCTTCTTCGCCGCCGTGTGTTCCTTCGGTCTTTCGTGCTTCTTCCCCCATCATGGCCGACGATTATGAGGACGCGTCTTCCATGACCGCTTCCGAGGGTTTTCAGGAGGTTGTTGCCCTCCTTCGCGCGGACTTGGCCTCGCGGGATCGTCTCGAGCGCGAGGACCGTGATGAACGCGAACGGATTCGTCAGGAGGACCGCGCTGAACGTGACCGCCAACGCCAGGCCGATCGTGACGAACGCGAACGTCTACGCCTGGAAGAGAGGGAGGAACGAGCCCGTCTTCGCGAAGCCGACGAAAGTAGGTGGAACGTCTTACTCTCCGCTCTTACCCGCCGCCTGGGTCCTATCGACTCCTTTTCCGGCGTCCCGGAAGTCCCGCGGCCGGACGCGGTTCCTCCGCCTTCCGACGGGGGTACGAGTCACAGCTCCATCGTTGGTCCCCCTTCCGAAAATTCGACACCATCGAACTTGGGCCTGCCACCGCCGAATCAGGCAACAGGTTTTTCGAGTCCACGGTTGCCTTCCGACAACACGCTGCTACTTTCAAAACCGGACTTACTTCCGCTCTTTAGTAATGACAATTCAATATCCGCCCGTGAATTTCTGGATCGCGCGCAGGGCTGTATAGACTCGGGATTTATTTCAGCACCCCATCTTCTTCAACAAATCAGCTTTCGTTTGCGTGGCCCAGCTTGTGACTGGTTCCAGTTGTGTCGCTCACAAATTAAAGACTGGCCAGATTTTTGTGCGCGTTTTAGACGAATGTTCGGTGGTGCCACGCGAGAAGACGATCTCCGCCGTCAACTGAAAATGCGCGAACAGCGCGAACGTGAACCCACACGAGAATTCGCGTTAGCCATCGCTGGCTTATGTCGTAAAATAGACCCTACAGTGGCTGATGCCAAGGTAGTCAAGAAAATCGTTGCGGCATTGAACCCTATTTTGAAGGAAAAAATGGTGCTTCCTAATGTTAATAACTTAACCATCGAGGACATTGTTGTAGAGGGTACTCGTGTTGAAACCCTGTTATCAGCACAAAAGCAATATTTGCAAAGAATGGACCATTCTCCAAGGGTTTCGCCTTCAGTTATCGAACCACGTAAGGTGCCATCGACTTCTCCCACACCAGCCTACCAACCTTCTTCAGGCGGAGAGGTCGCTCCAGCCAAAAAATTACGGCCCAAATGCAAATATTGCCAACGTTTTGGTCACTTGATCGACGACTGTGAAAAGAGGAAGCAAAGACATCTTCAGCGTTCCTCCACTTCCAACACCCCTACTACAACATCGTCGGGAAACGCCACCGGGAGCCGACAATAGAGGGCCAAGTCGTCCTCCCATGTTTCCAGCGAGACAGCCCTTCAACGTCATCAGTGGTAAGTGGTACTATTCCTTTATTACCTGGAGCGGACTCCTTTATCTCGATTAAACTCGGAACTTCGTGGAGTGGCACGGCGCTGTTGGATACCGGCGCTTTACGCGTGTCGTTAATTCTCTCCACCGTTTGGGAAGCCCTCGCCAGTGAGAACTATCCTAGTGAACCTTACCACGGATCCTTAAAACTCGCAGACTCTAGTATAACGGACACACAAACTGCATTACGTGTAAAAATTCCCGTGTATATAGATAATCATATTTTTGTACATAATTTTATAGTAATTCCCAAAATGAGTGCCTCGGTAATCCTAGGTTCAGATTTCTTACGCCAACATCGCGTCACGCTATCTCCTCACACCGGCCAATTCGGTATAGTTGCGCCAGGTGAAACTCAACCCTCCAGCTGGAAATCATTCGCGCCTCACCCACTCAGTGATATATCATTGCCACACGCGAATGCGTCCTCGGGTCCAGCCCCAGAACAATCGCGCGCCAACGCGACTGAACCTATTCAACGTCCTACGTCCGCTAACGCGTCACTTGTCTCAAACATTGCGGCCGTCCTGGCCGACTTTCCCGACGTGGTCACGGATGTCCCAGGTCGTACTCATCTCATAGAGCACAGTATTGATACGGGCAATGAGCTACCACACCGCTCATTCCCATATCGAGTATCTCCAGTTCGCGCTCGTGTCATCGCCACAAAAATACAAGAGATGCTGGACGCTGGTGTCATCGAACCTTCTAACTCAGATTGGAGTTCGCCAATCATTCTCGTTCCCAAGAAAACGCCAAAACCGGTAGCTCTCCCAGAATCATGCGTTACTGGTGTTCCTCAAGCTGCCCCAACGCCGGTTGACCCAAAGAATTTCCGATTATGCGTTGATATTCGAGGGGTTAATAGAAAAACGAGAAAGGATGCATTTCCGATGCCAACTGTTAACCAGATTCTCGACGCGCTCCAAGGAGCGAAGATTTTTACGACGCTAGACATGAAAAGCGGGTTTTGGCAGATCCCACTTGCCGAAGATTCCAAATGCAAGACGGCATTCGTTTGCTCAGAGGGCCTCTTCCAATTCAAGGTCATGCCCTTTGGCCTTACCAACGCGCCAGCAACTTTTGAGCGATGCATTAAGCTCGTTCTAGGCACTACTCTCGGTCCCAGTCTCAAGAAGATTGCAAACAATTTCTTCGATGACTTAATCATATTTTCAAGTAACGCTGAAACTCACGCAAGCGACGTCCGCCAGGTCCTTGAGAGGTTACGTGCCGCTGGACTTACTGTCAACCCGGAAAAAAGTAAATTCGCGCAAGAAGAGTTACACTTTCTTGGCCATATCGTGTCAAAAAACGGTGTTAGAATGGACCCCGAGAAGGTGCGAGCCGTGACTGAATATCCCGTACCGCGTAACGAGAAGGATCTAGCCCGATTTCTTGGACTGGCGGGTTGGTATCGTCGATTTATTCATGGCTTCTCAGAAATTTCTGAGCCGTTAAACTGCCTCCGGAGGAAGGGAGTACCTTGGGTTTGGAGTGACGCATGTCAGACGTCTTTTGAGAGCTTAAAAAATAAACTTGTCTCAGCACCCATACTTGGTTACCCTAACTTTGAGTATCCCTTCACGATTCGCACAGACGCTAGTCAAGTTGGATTAGGAGCAGTTTTGGTTCAGCATATAGACAATAAGGAGATAGTTATCTCTTTCGCAAGCTGCACCCTTAGTCAACCTGAACGACAGTACAGTGCCACTGAACTCGAGCTCTTGGCAGTAATTTGGGCCTTAGAAAAATGGCGCGAATATATCGAAGGCCAGACATTCAATGTCGTGACGGACCATGCTGCCTTAACTTGGCTCTTTTCGAAACCCTCGCTTACAGGCCGCCTGGCCAGATGGGTCCTCCGTCTTCAAGAATTTATGCCATTTTCAATAGAACATAGGGCCGGAAACTTAAACGCCGTGCCAGACGCACTATCACGTGCCGCTGTCCCTCCAAGTGCGACTGATCAAACACTACTGTGCACCTTAGTCGAAAGTCTTGAGGGCGACGCCAACCAAGAATATCCCCAAGTCTGCTCGTTGGAACTAGATTCTTTCGAGGAATGGTCAACAATCGCGCGGGAACAAAAACTCGATCCCTCCCTTATACCAATATTTGAAGCACTTGCCAAGGGAAAGGAAACCGGTACCCAAACCGACGTCTCTAAGTTTTTTACGTTGCAAAACGAAGTCCTGTACCGCGTTTGCCCACCAACCGACCCCGAGGGTACAGAAATTTTGAAACTCGTGGTTCCCGAAGCCTTGAAAACCAAGTTCTTGAAACAAATACACGACCACCCCCTTTCCGGTCACTTTGGAATTAGAAAAACGACTCTTCGCGCCGCCGCCAACCTTTTTTGGCACAAGATGAACCGCGATATAAAGTCCTACGTCCGTTCTTGCCACACGTGCCAGGTTTCTAAACCCAGGAACTCAAAACCCATGGGCCACATGGTCTCAACGCAGACCTCGTACCCTGGTGAAATGCTAGCCACAGATTTACAAGGGCCTTTCAACCCTAGCTCGAAGGGAAACAAATATCTCCTCGTGGTCATAGACTGCTATACTAGGTTCACGACTGCTATTCCAATACGACGGGCTACCACAAACGTCATAGCTTCCACTCTTCGTGACCGAGTATTCAACATTTGGGGTTACCCGAAATACCTCTTATCCGACCAAGGCTCGCAATTTACCTCGCTTGACTTAGACTCCTACTGTAAATCTTGGGGCGTGACTCAACGTTGGACTACAACTTATCACCCTCAGTCCAACCCGACGGAACGTAGCAACCGCGACTTAAAACAAATGATGCGCGCATTCATCGACGGTGACCAAAGAAAATGGGATTTACACATCTCGGACTTCACCTTCGCCATTAACAGTGCAACCCATGAGTCAACTGGTTTCACTCCGTTCGAACTCGCGACTAGTCGTAAAATATGTGGTCCCCTTGATCTGTTTTTACAAGGAAATCTCCCTCCGGCGCGCTCCCAAAAACAAGCCGATTATCTCGAGAACTCCAGAGCTCGACTCGAGAAAATTAATGAGGAGGTCAAAACTCATCTCACGCGAGAAAAATTCAAACAAAAGTCTCACTACGATAAACACCGAAGTGAAATTACATTGAAACCAGGTGATTTGATTTGCTTAAAAACGCATTACCAATCGGACGCCTCGAAAGGTTTCAACGCAAAACTCGCGGATATTTGGGAAGGTCCTCTACGACTTGGGAACCAATTCCCCAACAAGGTGAACTTCCACGTTCATGACATGTCCGGTAAACTTATTGGAACAGGTCATGTTCAGAACATGAAACGATATGTCTCTCGGGAGCCCGACCTTCAAACGCGCCAATCGCGCTTCCGCCACCTAAGCCAATAACGGATTCCGGTCACCGACCCATTCGACGTGTCCGCGCTAAGAAACCAAATTCCACTTCCGTTCCCACTCGGATCCAGACTAGGCGGTGTAGAAACATGTCGCTGCGCCAGAGTGTACGCGCCCCGGCAAAATATTCGGCTTAGAATCTGAACCTCGGAAATATTCTGTACATATGTTTATGTGTTTCCCATTTATATTTTGATGTATTGTTCATAATATTCAATATTTCGGCCATATTGCCTTTAACGTATCTATGTAAATATGACTGTTTGTTAATTTCGTTACCTTGCTAATTTTTAACATTTTTGAATTCGGTTTACTACCTGTTAATTTCGTTACCTTGCTAATTTTTAACATTCCATGCGGCTAGGACACTTTGAATTCGGTTTACTACCTGTTATTACTTTTATTGTTAAACAAGTGTATTTTTCTGATCCTACGGTTACTAGATTCAACTATTTTCAAGCCTCCCCTCTCGCATTGTGCCACGGCTATTGATTTCTTAATTACCGTTTTAGCACCCTGTGTAAGCTTTAAAATGTAGCTACTTTTGAACTAGTCTCATCAGAATATAGGTTTTCGGTAATTGTCCCTTATTCCCATCATTTTAAAGATGAAGCCCTATATTAGGTTATTTTTTTTTCTACCCCAGGCCTAGGTAGCTTTAAACCTTGCTACTCTTTAAGAGTTTAGGGGACAAACTCTCGTGTAGGGAGGGGGTGATGTAACGGGCGTTTCAAGCTTGATACATGTATCTCTAGCCTTCCCTCTTAGATACATGTATTTCAAACCCTTTCACTCACCAAGCCCATTCTTATTGACACACGTGCACCGGACCTGTTTTTAGATACCTTCCCTTCGGGGTACTTTTCCACGAAGAGGCCCCCCAAAAGATTGTATTTGGATGTTAACAATAAAGAGACACTTTTTTGCTTGCTACGGAAGTGAACGGGGTGTTTATTTCTTACTCTTAAGAGTGGACCTCTTAAGCCTAAACTAACCCAGGAATAAATTCTTCTAGAGATATTCAATTCTCTAAGTTTTAACTGTCTATTTCATCGCAGTTAATTCAATATAACGTAGTTTAATCAATGCTATCTGGGCCTACGTTATAAAATAGGGAATAATAAAAAAAGGTGGATGATTACGTAATGCAATTCCAAGCACGATATTTAGGCCTTTTTAAGTATAAGGGGAGAAACCGGGCAGCTGCCTCGCGGCGGCGGCGTTGCCGAACGACGTATACATATTCTAAATCAAACCAATCAAAAAGTCTAAGTTAATCATTTCACCTGCTCGGCCTAGCGAATCTCTCTCGGATGCCGAAGGAGAGAGAAAGAGAAAGAGAGAAAAATCTCTCCGTTAGAAAAATTCTCCCGCCTTTTTTCGATTTTGAAAAGGGAGACTAAAACAATTATGCTCCCAAGAAAAAAAACTCAAAAATAAATAAGAAACAAAGGGACCTTTCACGATAAAAAATAGGGACCTAAATTTTAGGGACTTTTCACGATAAAAAATAGGGACCTAAATTTTAGGGACTTTTCACGATAAAAAAATAGGGACCTAAATTTTAGGGACTTTTCACGATAAAAAAATAGGGACCTAAATTTTAGGGACTTTTTACGATAAAAAAATAGGGACCTAAATTTTAGGGACTTTTTACGGAAAAAAATAGGGACCTAAATTTTAGGGACTTTTTACGGAAAAAAATTGGGACCTAAATTTTAGGGACTTTTCACGAAAAAAATAGGGACCTAAATTTTAGGGACTTTTCACGATAAAAAATAGGGACCTAAATTTTAGGGACTTTTCACGATAAAAAATAAGGTGAAATAGGGACCTAAATTTTGAAAGTAGTAATTAGTAAAACAAAATGTCATCTTTAATATATATATAAAAATGTCTTAAATTGAAACGTTTTTAAGTATTAATCGAAGTTAATAAATATTATATTAACCCGATTTTCAAGAAAATATCGAGTTATTTTGAACTTGTTTAACTGATATTTTTGTTTATAAACTGTGGAAAATCGGGCAATTTAAGGATCAAATACCGATTTTAGGGTAGATTAAGGAACTTGCAAGAAAATAGGGACTTAGAGTCTTTTAGGGACCTGGTAGGGGAGCCCTGCTAAGCACTTCTTACTCGTGTAAAGTTATTTTAATCATGTTAACTTTAAAAAAGAAAAAAACAAAAATAAAAAAAATATTGATAAAGCCAAGCAAATCATCTTCTCTTTAAAAGAATCACGGCAGTCTTCCTTCCAAAGCTGAAACCTACTAGTCCGTTATGAACGCTTTTTATTACGGGGGAGAGAGTCACGAAAGATTTTTTATTTTTTTTTATTTAGAATCCGCGGCGAAAGGAAGCGCCGGTCATCCCGTGTTTCACGGTATGATGACCACGAAACAACGCTTAGAGAGTCGACTGAAGTCACTCGAACAAGAAGAGAACGAAAACGTTGTTAAATGCCAGCCAAAGGAATATATATATAAGCCTTAACTTACAAGTACTCTATTTTATAACGGTCTTCGGGTAAATTCGATTTTTTTTCTTCTAAACAATACACACTGCACTCCCTCTTAAAGTGGAGTTCCATTATGAAAGATTTCTTTTTTTATTTTAAATTTTTTTATCAGTTTCTATTTTTCTAAGGGTAACATTTTTGTGCACCTGTTCAGTTTCGGATTGGAATTTTTTGGATCGTGTGAAAGTTATTAACGTTGTTAAAGAGAAAGAAAGAGAAAGAGAGGTGAAATTAAAACTGGGTTACCTTGGGTGCATGGGTGGGTTTAACTGTTGTAAGGTGGTAATGATTTTTAACTGTGTTACAAATAATAAGGGACGCGATAATTAATTAGTGAAGTTTAGGGTCAAGGGTTGCCACAAATTAATGTTTAATTTCAAGTTTTTCCCTGACCATCTAAAGTCAGAAAAGTTACGTTTAAAATTTACTAATTACTTAAAAATACAGGATCACTAAAACACTGAAATTATAACTCGAAATCAGTGTCCCTTAGGGCAAAATGGCGATAGAAGTTATATTTTCAACTCAAAATCGTGCACCCAAAGAACATCCCCTTAATTTATGCTTGACTTAGCAAAAATACGCTGTACAGTATTTCATTAACCAATTGGTTATATTTATAAAAACGAAATTGCCCGAAAACAACTGAACAAAATTTTCTTCACTGCATTGAAGTATATACAGGGTGTTTGTGAAAAGTCCATCAATAATGAAAGGGCGTATTTATTGGGCCATTTTGAGTCGAAAATGTTCTATGACATTTTGCCGTCCGAGCCACGGTTTTCGAGTTATGATTTGAATATTTTAGGGATGACCCCTTCATTAAATTAGCGCTGTCTTTCAATTTCTTAATTAAATTTAAGGGGTCATCCGTAAATTACTCCAATCATAACTTGAAAACAGTGGCCCGAACGGAAAAATGTCATAGAACATTTTCGACTCAAAATGGCCCAATAAATACGCCCTTTCATTATTGATGGACCTTTCACAAACACCCTGTATAATTTTCTTGAAAATTGGGACTGGCAATTCATTAATAAATTAACCAATTAAGTTATCAAATTATGTTTGAAAGGATGTTCGGTAAGATAATTTGGTTAACTAGGTTAAACACGAATAAACATCAAATCGATTAAAGTTATAATAACATACGTAATTTCTAAAACAAGATATTTTCTGGTTTCCTTTATAAAGTAATTGGACCACAAAACACGTCGACGAACGACGTATATCATCATCGTTTGTATTTAAAGAGGTTAACCACACGGCTAACCTCAAGAAGCACCATCGTATATACCACAAAAATTAAAATTCCTTCGTCACGATCTAGTAAAACCAGGGTCATATCAAATTTGGCGAAAAGTCAACCTCATCTTCAAGTATACTACAGAGTGTTTCTCATAAGTCTGCCATAAATTAAGTGGGGATGTTCTTTGGGAAATCAATTTTGAGTCGAAAATGTAACTTCTATCCATGACATTTTGTTGTCCGGGCCACTGTTTTCGAGTTATGATTTGATGGGTGTTTTAGGGATGACCCCTTAATTAAATTAGAAATCATTGTCTAGTTCAGTTGTCAGGGTTCGTACGAAAGTTTTACATTGAAAATCCCTGACTTTTCCAGGTTATCCCTGACCAAATCTTGGCAGTATCCCTGACCATTTTAAGGTGTTTACCAGAGCCCACTTCATCACACCTAGCTCATATTTATCATTACTCGAAACATGCTTTGATATACCAAACGAAATCCCTAACATATCCCTGACATTTTAGGAAAACATTTTAAATCCCTGACTTATCCAGGTTCCGTACGAACCCTGGTTTCATAATTAAAAATTTTAGGGATCATCCGTAAAATACTTAATCCAATCTTAACTCGAAAACAGTGTCCCTTGAGGCAAACAAAATGAAGATAGAAGTATAGAACACTTTCGACTCAAAATCAGATCACGCAAAGAACATCCCCCTTAATTTATGGATGGCAGACTTATCAGAAACACCCTGTGTATAAGTCCTTTCACTATATACTATACGTGACAGCGAAATTCTAATACATTTATATATATATATATATACAAACACAATCTTCAAATAATTCAAAATCAATTTTTAAAATAAATCAAGATTCCCTTGAACCTTACAGTGTACCTCTCATAACTAGTTTCGCAAATAAAACTCGAAGTGAAACATATTCCTGCAGAAAACTTTTAAACGAGTCTCTGAAACAATTCCACTACTGATTATTTAAAATAAAATGAACATTTTCCTTTTTTCATTTTTATTTTTTTAATTTCATCTGGTTATCCTTTAAATTTTAACTAAATCTCTTTTACTCGCTTTTGAATAAAGACTATATCTATTTAATTCCGTAACATGACAGAGTAATTTCCATATAGATTTCCCGCCTAACAGGCTAAACCAGTGTCATCGTGAACATGCCTATATCGCAGAGTAGGTTTCTTTCTCTCTTTGATGATAAAAGGTTTTAATAACGGAACAAAGTTAAATGCCAACCCGTTTCTACGGTGGCGCTGCTATACAGATGACCGCCGGATCACCTTAGAGCTTTAATCTTAGAGCAAAATTGTTGTAAATCGTGTAACTAATTGCAAAATAATATCTCAAATATTTAGGATTAAAATTCGAGGGTAGACTTTTCCCAAATTTCCCATGATTGAAGTTTTAGGCCAAAAATAGGCAATATAATTAGTATATTTTCAAGAATATTACTTTTAATAAATTAACTCTTTAGATTAAATTTGAATTTTCCTAAAAAAAAAAAAAAAGCATGAATTTTTCCTCAGTAAATCAAAATTTCCTGACTTAGTTAAAAATTTCTTATGTTTTTCTAAACTTTTATCAGATTTTAATTTGCTTGACCAGTAATTAATTAATTATACAAATTTCTTAATCCCAATTTTTTAAGCGATATCTTAATTCGTAATTAATAAATAATTAAATATATTGTTTGAACCCTAATTTTCCTGAGCAGTAAAAATAGATATTTTTGAATCCCAAGTTTTAATATATAATTAAATATATTGCTTGTACCCTTTTAACTCTACACCAATCCTAGTAGGTGTGGCTTATAAAATACTCTTTTCTCATTGGTTCCCGCACCTTGAACAAGCCAATTTAACCCACTCCCTTAAACCTTAGAAAATACCAAAAATTAAATCCACAATTTCTCGCGCAAAATAATAACAATAATCAAACACCGCCTAAAATAGACATAAAACCTATTATCTCTCAAACAAATAATTCTTCTCTCACTGTAAGCTAGCTAGCTCTACAAAAGCACCCTTTAAAACGAAACCCGTTATTTTAATCCGACATACGTCAAAACAAAAGAAAAAAAATTAATTAAGTCCAAAATCACGACTAAAATAATTAGAGAAACGTTGTCTAATATGAAAATCAATATACAATGTATCAAGAATATAAATTGAAAATGGTTTACTTTACTTTTTCTTTAAAGCCTTCATAGAAAGTATATGGCTGCGAAGATCATTACGAATTTACATAATGATATTATTCGCGAATATTCAATTAACACGCTTGAGTGGGGGGATAAGCTTTTAAGTGTATTAAAAATATAACCTTTACTGTATTCCTCTTTTTCAATCGAACAAAAGTTGTACGATACCGAGTTTCACTTAACTAACAACTATAAATTAAATTGTTATCAATTACGGTAGCCAAGTAGCCTAGTTTCGAACTTGCTACTTTATTTTATAAAAATTAAGTTTTCTTTTTAATTATCTATTAATGTGATTCGGATGAAGATGAAAATGATTCGATGATATCATCGCCTTTGAAAAGTGATATCGCCGCGCAAATAAATCGTTTAGAATTTAATGGATAATTCATTTTGAAATTAAATTAAACATCAATGATGAAACTAGAACGGAAGGAATCGGGGTTAATTTTCAAAAGAGGAAATAAATTCGGTATAAATATTACGAAATGGATTGATTATAAAAACCGATCACTTTTCAGGTTTGAACTATGAGGTAATGTTTTACGATCGCTATACGCGGGAGTCCCGGGACTCCGGGGTCGATTTTAATTCCAAATTTCACACCCCATCCAATTACTTTAACACAATGGCGTGTTATGGTCAGCTTCAATTTCAGGAGCTGTGTCAAACAGCGGTTTGGTCTATTATTGATGGCCAATATAGCATGATGACCGCAAACTGACCCCATATTAATCAAAAGCAAACCTCTCCGGACGTAGACAAGCCTATCGGAACCTGCAATCAAAGCAAACCTAACCTAACCTAATACTAAATGCGTTCAATTTACTATAATTCACTTAAAAACAATGCAATATCAGATGAATCGTCAATCGTGAATTTGAAACTCCGCTCCCATAACGCTGCTTTTCTACGAAACCTATTTAAGTAACGCTATTTTTCGAGAATATCTGATCCTAGACAATACAACTCAGACAAAGCTAAAACTTCAATTAACCTTTCACCCAAAAATGAATTACGAAAAAATTGAAGAAAAACTTAAAAAATAAATGCAAATAAATTTATACAAAACTCACTTTGGTATCGTCCCAATTCATTCAACAGCCTTAATTGTTCAGAACACGTATACGCGCCTGAATTGCTTAAAATAAAAATTTTAAAACTACCGAATTAAAAATTCGACCGGTGAAATCCAAAATAATTCAATCAACTCGTAAGAACCACCACGTGCGATGAGATGAGACGAAACGTTTTAAAAAAAATCAAAATTCAATCCAAAGAAAACGTCCGTTGAAAATTTAAAACACCGATGTATGTTCTTTCATTCAGAGATAAATCAGGTAACAAAATATCCAAAGGGAGCATGCAGCGACGGAAGTCGATTGAAATTAATTAAAAAAAAAAAACAATATCCAATTAAGCACAACCGTCGACCGCACTGATAACGACCGCACGAGGTGAACAATTATAACTAAATTTCAAAATCTCCTTCTCCATGCAAGACGATGCTGACGCGAGAGAGCACGAGGAGCAAAATCCCTTACGACGGAGAGAGCGGTAAAATATACGGAATAACACCATCCGTGGATGAGCAAAAGAGATGCGGCGATGTCTAAGGCAGATTCCGTTATACAGCACCACTTACGAAGTTACGACAAAGGGGAAGATCAAGGCATACATATACTGACTCAACAGGTTTTCTCTAAGAGTGAGAGAGAGAGATAGAGTAAGAGAGAGAGGTTTGGTAAGAGGGATCTATCTAGCTCCGCGTCTCGGAGTCGAATGAAGGCGCCCCGCTAAATTCGAGGTTAGGTGAGAAGTCTCTCTCTCTCTGTTCCTTAGAGTCTTTTAAAAAGCATACACACAGGGGAAGATATCTACCACCGGCTTTGGCTCGACATACGGAGAGAGAGCTACTGGCTATGCGTTCGTAGGAACTTGTAAAATAGAGAAATCTCTGGTTAATTCCCCCTTTATGGGTGTATTCCAAAAAGAAAATCGCCAAGTTGCTCTTCCGAAGTTTGTGGCGCGAGTTTAAGGGGACGATCTCTCTTTCTCTCTCCGTAAGAGTTAAGCGGTCTTTAAAACTTTTAAATCCCACCTATTTCCTCCTCTTTCAACAGTTTGGTTGGTCCGAAATTTTGCGCCGGAAAGGATGGTGGGACAAAATGGATGCATTGCGTTTACTCGCCAAGTTATATACTGAATTAACCAAAGACTATATACACATGAATTGAGGTCAATACGATGGGGAAGAAAATACGATTATGTTCAGATGATGTGTTGGGATGAGTTGGGTGATGATTTTTAACTGCGGTTTTGCTTGATTGCTTGCCAGAGTTTTGGGATTAACTTTGTTTCGATGGTTCAAGCCTTCGGGAACTTACGCGAGGGAGAAATTTTCTTTCACATTTGATTAATGTCTATTAAATTTAACAATACGAGAGATTGAAGAAATTATAACAGAGCTTCAGTTTAAATTCTCTGACTTTCCCAGCTGACTATTTTCAGTGATTTTTAAGGTGACCCTTTTAGCCCCAAAGTTGTCAAAATCAACTCGAAATGTTATTTTTTTTTAAATCATCATTTCCCTAACAAAATCTAAGTTCTTGACTTTAATTCCAGGTCATTTTAGTCCATTTTTAAAATTCCATGACTATTCCAGGTTGTCCCTGACTTAAGGCAACCACATTAACTCAAACCAAGCCATTTTATGAAATGGTCCAGATACGGTATAGAAATCAGCTCCAAAGCCTTTTCAATACATTTTAGATAACCGGAAATGCTTTACAATACATTAAATTATCAACAAACCAAACCCCTACATTCGTAAAACGTCTCCTAAGATACGCTTAATTGAAAAATACCAACCCAAACTTGAAACCTTAGTTGCTAATTACTTCAAGTTACAGCGATAAAGTAAATTTAAATAATTAGGCAAAAAAGAGCGCCGAATTGCGTATTACATTTCCAATCCGTAGAAAGATAAATAAATAAAAATTTTAGCACACTGACCCATAAAGGAAAAAAAATGTAGGCTTCTCAAAACTCATACAGCGCAATCAAAGCTAGAATACATGCACGAAGTGCACCGCACAGTGCCAACAAAATGTGAATAGAATGAAATAATAAATAATAAAAAAAGGTAATAAATTTCCATTTGGAGAGAAAATTATTTCGTAATCTATTGAAAAGTGAAAGTGTTTTCTTATATATATAATCCCCCCCCCCGTTATTTCATTTTCTTTTGAATAGAACCACCGACGAACGTAACGGCGCGCGATGATTAGGCCTAGATACTGTAGTTTTAATATGGTCGATCTCCTGACCCTTAACCCGCACCTCAGAGGAGGCATTGCAGCTAGCGCCGCGCGAGAAAACTTGTTGTGGCCGACCTGGTTCACTCCATGCGTAGCAGACCAGAAATGATGCCACACCATACCGCTAACACCCCCTCCCTAACTCCCTCTCTCTTTCTTCAGTATTTACAGAAGTATACTAAACGAAAAATCTTGAAACTTTACAAATTTTCCCTCACAGTTTCAATCAACTACGAATAGATAGTTTTCACACATGGAGAATTCATACCATTTACACCAGGAGGCCAGGCTACCTGGAAGGCCAAAGCAAACGGGTTGGCCCGGCGTCCTGGTGTAAATGGTATGAATTCAACATGTGTGAAAACTATCTATTAAAAATTGGGCAGAATTTAGAAGAAGCATAAATAAAAACTTCGCGTGAATTTATTTCTGACACTTTCTTAATTCTTACTCCGTTTCCCCTTCATAGAACTTTCCCGTAATCCAGGTTTTTCACTTTCTAGAACCGTTTCTTATCTTTTGAACATTGAATAAGTGATAGAGGGATCATTTATTGTTGTTGTGGTTTTTTGTGGTTGAAATATGGATAGTGTGATGCCAGTTTTGTTTTTGTTTTCACTGCTGCGCAACTGTATTTTTGTTTATGATTGCAGTGAATAAATTAACCTGATACAATACAATTCATCCTTACATAGGCTTCCTTTTTTCAATGCTTATAAGTAATGTTTCTTTATAGTTTTTTTTAAAAAAACTTATGTCTATACCTCTAAACAAATACGTTTCTTATAAAACTTGATTCACGTTCACGGTGGTTGCTGCGCCAAGAAATTCCAATTTATAGGGTAAATATAGATTTTCAGACCCATTGAGCATTTGTTTGTTTGGTACCCGTTTGACAATGACTATTTTATCTATGACATGTTCGAAGCCAAACCAGAACTCTGACGTATTAAAGTATGTCTTTATCCTGCCTATCCATTTGGCGCAAAAATTTGAATTAGTGAAACTATCAGGCGTTTTAATTTAGGGATGGGAAAACTTAAAATAGGTCCCAAAGTCCAAACTAATTCGTAACATTTAAAGCACAGGGACGTAACAAAGCGAGTGACAAGACCAAAAACTTCAAGTAATATTACTTACGACATTTCATTAAATTATCCAATGACGTCCAAGCACGTATAAAGGTCATCCATGCAGACAGTGCATACTGCCCTGGACCTTGATTCCTCAATAATCTCAATAATGACCACACGTGGTCCATCGAAGAAATACCATCAGTGAAATAAATACCTGCAATTAAAGCAAATTCCATATTAATTAATAATAATTAACGTTAATCCAGCCCAATATTCCCATACACTTTCATTAATAAAAATTAAAATACTTATAGCACTAGAGAAAAATTTGCCTAACAATGTAAAATGCCTTGAATTTACCAGGTATTCCATATTTTCTAGGTAGCAACCCATTGAAGTACACCCTATTTATTTATGGACGCCCCCTTATTGAAAACCTATTTGCGGTTCCGGCGAATTCGTTTTCTCCGGGGAATCTTTCATCCGTGACGACGGAAAGGAGAAGAGTCTGCAGGACCAGACTCCAGAGACCAGAGTTGTTGTAAGGGAGAATACTTATTTTCTAATAGCTCGTTATCTACTCGCCATCTATGGTGCTCTCTACGCTAAGGACTGAGAAACAATCTAACACACAACCCGGATTAATTACGACTAAAGAAAGGAAAAGTTTTCATTCCGAAGGGGGTCGAAAACCTTTTGAACCCAACAAACGTTCCCATCCTGTCTAGCATCCGATACAGTAGATATACTCATTTTTTTTCTTCTCATTAGTTCATGGGTTACAAGGGAAAGTAAAATGCTAATTTAAAAGCCTTTCAGCGTTTTAAGTTCATAAATTCCCATAGAAATATTTTTTTCTTCTAATTCTAGATAGACTATCTGCCCCTGGACACGAACTGGATAGTTTCATAGCCTATCAGCGGCTTGGAAGCATTTGAAGATACAAAAATGTAACTAGAAAACCCTTCTTGCATCGAGTTTACAGGTATTTTGAGTGTTTGAAGACGTAAGTCATTAACTGTGCAACTCTATGAGCTTAAAACACTTAAAAAATACCAAAATTTGCATAGAAACCTTTCATTTTTGGTCTCCAGCTTTGCGGTAATACAGGGTTCATACAACTTTTGGAAAACAAATTTCCCTCAGATTTCCAGGTTTTTCCCCATATACTTCCCTGAATTTTCCAGGTTTTTCCCCTATATGGAGTATCCCATGGAGCAAATGTTAACGAAGGAGGGGGGGGGGCAAAATATTACTATTACATAATCAAAGGACATCCCCGTATCTCTAATATAAGCAGAGTTATGAGCCACCAAAGTATAGTGTAATGTTAATCCTATGGAGGGTATGTTTACGAACATTTTCCTTAATTACTCGGCCCCTGTTTGACGCAAATTTCCCTGATTTCCCTGAGGTTTTTGTCAACTATTTATTTCCCTGATTTTTCCCGGTTTTCCATGTTTGTATGAACCCTGTTTAAATATGAAGCTATAGGTAAATGATTGTATCTTCCCTTAAATAATTAACTATAATACGGAGCTAAGCCTAATTATTATTATTTTAGACGAATTAGGTTAAATTGAAATCGAAGAATTCATTGTTTCATCTTCCCTTTAGAGGAGTTGACATAATATGAGAGTTTAATAGCGAGATCTATTTCTTATTGTAATAAAAAATGAGTCGTTTTCTTTTCCATGCTTGAGTTACGTGTGACTACAATTCCAATCCGCGATACTCAACGCGATAAATAAAGGAGGGAAGTGTATTATTATGTACGACTTCTAAAAGTATACAGAGCGTTATGTAGTGTCATTATTTTCTTAAGTAATTTTGTAATACGTCTCTTCACACTTGAACAAAAACGAAGAGATTGATATCTGGCATAATTAAAACAAAACAAAAAAGAGCTCCGGATGGAATGTTATGTTCCAAAAAAAGAAGCACCATTTCCACGAATATTTAAAAATCCTATCAATTTAACTAATTATTAAATAATTAAATTCGGACGTTGTCGGAAAATGTTCTATGTTGCGCCTGTAAATGTCCTTTTCCTTCTGAATGACGAGCATTTATGTATTGGGGAGAAGTTTACTTATAAATTTGGCTTAAGGTAACTTTAAACCAGATTTTTAACTCTTACACTAACATTATACAAATGGAATTTGACATGAAAATCTAAATTAATAATGAAAACAACGGTAATGAACCTAAATACAAACCCACCATATACCAACCTTATATTAAATTTAATTTAAACTTACTAACATTGATTTAGATGTTCCAGAACTGTATCCATCTTCTTCCCTTCATGATAATTTCATTTTGTTTGATATCGCGCGCACAATTCACACTTTTAGGCCCTAACTTTCTTGTCACAAACACGACTAGACTTCCCGTGTAACCGTACACGAACATTAGACTTAAAATAAGTTCATCTCAGTGGTTTACCAAATACCAATATTAAGAATACAGCAATAATTGACCCTTAATTATTTATGAAAATCGTAACTACTTCAAGGATTAATTTAAACAAGCAATTAAATAAGTCCGGATGGGATAACTGTAACGGTTTTCGGTTTGAAAAGGGGGAGCGAGGTTTGAATTTTTATTTTTTATTTTTTTTGCTCCATGCACAAATGGAACCTAGGCGTGCGTGTGCCATGGTGCCTAAAGTCAGTGACAATCTGAGGCCAATTTGAACAAGGAGAAATCCCAATACTGTTTCTCTTCCAAGATCACTGTCTGTAGATAATGATCTGTATTAAACTATTAACAATGAGAAAAAAGTGAATATTAAGATGATAAATAACAAAAATCTATCTATGTGCCAAGTAATGATCGCTTAAAATTAAAAGTGAGCTAAAACTACTCAGAGGCTAGTTAAAGCCAGAATCTGTCTCATTCCAGTTTAAATACCCCTGCACTGCACCCGAGTCGCAAGGAAGAAGGAAGATGTATTAACGCACGAAGAGGATAAGTTCGTCTGCTTTTTTAATTTGCCGCCCAAATCCCAATTTTAAAAATTGTCATAACTAACGGATTTTCAGTCAGATTGCCATTGGTCGGATTATTGTGATTAAAAGTCGTATGAACATTACGGGATGATTGATATCTATGCAAGTTACATTTGTATAATAATTATGGAGATTATCAACGATGGAGATTACTATCGCTGTGTCATCACTACAGGTAATTCATTTTATCTGCTTATAATACACATTTAATTAAGTTAGGCTTTTGACCGCATGAAAGTCAATGGGGATGACACGGAATTAGTTGAGGGCCAATAATCCAATAGCTTGTAACTTATTTAAGCACTATATTTTTGATAAACCTAGATAAGTAACGTATTTTGAGCACCCCGCCGCCGTTTCCTTATACAAGTGAAGTCGTCATTTTTCATAATAATTATTTTTCTGACGTTTAAAGTGATTCTTTTAAGTTGTTCCTAATTGTTTTTGGGGCAATTTTCTTACTTCCCATATAGCGGGGAAAGATGGGGATCTTTGGTTTTTGACGGATTTTGACACAAATTATCAGTTATAATAATTACGAGGCGTAAAAACGCAATTTTTTGACGCGAAAATTGTTTCAGAAAAATATTTTCTGGCTTGACCCGGCTATCTGGGGCTAAAAACTATGATTTTTTTCTTCTGTACTTTCAATGCGCGTTTTTTGTGAAGTATGGGTGCATATGAGGCCGAAACTAATGCGGTTTTAAAATTTCCCTTTGTATGTGCGGCTTACCAGGGCTATAGACCTCTATGATGAGCGTAAAAATTGACCGGGCGTTTAGAGTCAATCGTTATAATTCGATAATTATTGGGTCGAGGATTTTTGGCGAATTTTTCTCATTTTCTTTCGCGGTTTTTCTTCGTGATTTTTATTATTATTTTTCCCGCTGCCGCAAACTAAATACGCGAGATTCGTGCAAGGTTTTGTTATGTAAATTGACAGCTAGTTAAGATCCTAGTTATGCAATGACGTAAATTTTGAAATGCGTGTCCAGGGCATACTTTTACACGTCTGGATAATTTGTGGTTTATGGTATAATGCGTCAAACGAAGTTTCATGATAAAATGTTATAAAACCAGTGATTCAATAGACATATATATAAAAAAATTCGCCTGTAAGTTGTTTTTCCCTCAATAGTTACGTATTGGTTTTTGGGATTGAAGTCGGTTCGGTTCATATTATTCTCGACTCTACTTGAAATCTTTGAACTACGCAGATTCTTTTTCTAGTTTTAGTTGTCGTCTGCTTAGAGTCTTCGTTGTTATCAAATATCAACAACGCAGTTAAGTGTTAGCGTGTTTTATATTGTTATTTAAGTTAGCTCTACACGACTCACGATCGGAAAACGTTGGAAAACATCTGGAAAGACGTTTTTATCGGTCAAACCATGTGACAATGCGGTCACTTGTACAGTTTTGCTTATAATGACAAAGGGACCATGAGCCAATCATATGTCCAGCTTTGCCAGTAAGTCACTTACAGCGCTTACTCTGTTGATATTAAGTTTTAAGAAATAATCGAGCCTATTTCACTACATTAAAATCGTTAGTATTTCGACCTCTGGTAGATAAATGTAGGCTTTAATATTTGTACCGTCGAAGGAAGGGTAAATTTATCTATCACATTTTCAAAGGATTACCAGTATTGTAGCGTTACAAAAGTTAATTCGTCAATCAGGCATGGGAAGAGGATTACTAATAGCCACGTTAAGTGATCTAAAACCGGAATAATTGCTTACAAATGAACTAAAATAACCTTTTAAATTAAATTTTCAATTTTTCAAAAACTTCCATGCAGACCAGTTCACGAGTTTAAGTCTTAATTAATTAACAATTAATCTTTAAGACAGCTACGAGGAGTACACCCAAGGCCTTTAAACTCATTAATTATTGTAAAGTTAATTCTAAAAAATACATCGACGAGTGATTTGAAACTGGCGGGTAGAGGTCATAGGTCACACACCCCTTCCATTCAACCACAGACGTACCAGGATATGCCATAGGGTGATCCGTATCACGTAGCGTGATTTCGTTGCGTGGAACGCGACCCGCGTGAATTGTATATATATGTATACATAGATATCCCTTTTCATTATGGAATCGTGAGTTCTTGATGAAGAATTTCTTATGTTCTTGTAAGCGTGGGGGTTGATAGGGACTCTCTGGCTTGTAAAATTAATGAATTATACCAGTTATCCCGCCCCCAAGCGTTTCAAAAAGGGAGGAGGCCAGCGCTCGGGTTCTATACGCGCTCGTGTCACGAGGTAAGGGTCAATCTCGCAATGACCCAAGTGACCTACCACATTTTTTTCCCGTGTAAAACATTCCCGTGGTATTTTTTTTATTATATTTTCGAGTTAATCTCTATGAAGAGAGGCTTATTCGCACTGATGTTTTAAAATTTTCTTAAAGTTACGCGGCGTAATTCGCCTTATAACTATTCAGCGCCTCTTACGAAGGATCAGGAAACCAATCCCATAGAGACTGGGCAGTGGGTAGCTTATAAAGGTTTGGAGAATCACCGCCAGATGCTGCGGCGCTCGAGCCACCTGGAGGTGATTCTGCGAACCTTAAGATGCCCAGTCTCTATGGGAGTAGTTACCAGACCCTCCTCCAGTGGCGCTGAATAGGAATAAGGCCAATTACTGGTCAAAACTGTCCTCGTAAGTGTATCAAAATGAAACCATAACTTAAATGTTACAATATATCCACTATTATGGCTCAAAATTAACATATCTTGAAGGACTATGTTACCCTCATTACTGGTCCAATATACCTCAAACAGGGTTTCCACAGTTCCTGGAAATTTCAGGTAAAACTGAAGGAAACACTGTCAAAGTCCCCAGAGTTATTCAAAAATTTAGACTTGATAATGTATTAAATGCGAACTGGTCTACTGGATTATACACCCACATTGATTTTGTTATGGATTTTCTTAAGCGGGCACGTAGGGCGATTTAGGAGAGAAAATAAAAAGCTTATTTTCTTTTTCTGGAAGGGGTTAAACGTTGTGGCGTAGTAATTACGCTTTGGGCCCCCTGTTGGCCCGCCATCATGCAAAACGCGCCGCACGTAGGCTTTTTTTAAAACTTTAAAAGCGTATAAAAATCTTTCGATAATTGATTCCCCCTGTAGTTAAGATGGGGAACCGCCCTGGCCCGAACCGCCCCGCGTACAAGCTAAAAGAACGCATCGAGGAAGCGGCCAAATGAACCCAAATTTTATTCCTAGATCAGATGGTTGACTTATAAACAGCTGTTGCTAAAGAATTCACGAAATCCCTGTCTTAGATCCAACGCGGCGATCAAAACATACCGTGTATAAGTTGTGGCTTGTTCGCATGTTCCCTAAACGTCACTACATGCGTCACGAGCATGGTTGAGTCGTCAATCGCGAGAGGGACGTCACGTGATGTTAAACGTCACAAATGACGGCGTCTGGTATTCATTTTCTCTAGAAGCACCCTCCCCTTTAATACAAACACCTATTGTTTATGAGATTGAGAGGGAAATCACACTCGACCATTCATTAAAATAGAATTAATTAAATTTTCTCAACAATCTGATGTACTAATGCCATGATCGAAGAACTCATTCATTTAAATCATTTCTTAAAATATTTTAAAACGTGTAAGGGGGAATATCTTAACATAGGAGGGTGAAACCTGAAGAATTTTTAAAGTTCATTTTTTCCCGAATTATTGGCAAAATGTTTCAATTTTCCGGTTCCTTTTGCCAAAAATTACGTTTAAGCGTTGATTATTTTCAAGTTTTCGTGCCATGATATCATAAATTATTGAACTTTGAGACCCTTTAAATAAATGGTTTAATTCGATTCGTGTTTTTAGGGAGTAGGCTAAGTTATATTGTACTCTTTAGTCATGCTTTCTGAACTAGAAACCACGATTTTATATCAGTTAATCAATCCCACCCTTTCGTGCAAGGATCCCGTTTTTATTCAATTAATGAACTTTTATCGTTATATAGTCCAAGTTATCCTATGAGATACGAAAATATCATAATTAATTTTAATTGAAATCTAGATAATGGGCTTAAAGTAAGTTTTTATAGGTTTCGAACGACCACCATTAATACGCAGCTTTAATGAGCCCATATTCTTCTTTTTCCAATGACGCTACAGACGTTGGACTATTTTGTTAAAGAATTTGTGAAAATTAGCTTTGATAAAAATCTAACCATATTTCAAGAAAACCAGGTTGAGATTATGTTTAGAAAAGTCGATATTACATTTAGGACCGTCGATATTACATTTAGGACCGTCGATATTACATTTAGGACCGGTGAAATTACATTTAGGACCGTCGAAATTACGTTTATGACCGTCGATATTACATTTAGGACCGTCGAAATTACATTTAGAACCGTTGAAATTACATTAGGACCGTCGAAATTACGTTTATGACCGTCGATATTACGTTTATGACCGTCGATATTACGTTTATGACCGTCGAAATTACGTTTAGGACCGTCGAAATTACGTTTAGGACCGTCGAAATTACGTTTAGGACCGTCGAAATTACGTTTAGGACCGTCGAAATTACGTTTAGGACCGTCGAAATTACTTTTAGGACCGTCGAAATTACGTTTAGGACCGACGTTACAACATTTAGGACCGTCTTTGTAACATTTAGGACCGTAAAGATTACATTTAGGACCTTTCAAAAATATCCCTGGTCACCCTAACAATTTTACCATGATATGATATCCAAAATTCTACTCAATGATATAATAAAAACAATGCTTAAATTAAGAATAAAAAGACCACCAATCAACTATCGAGTCGATAATGACGTCACTCCCTCATAAAATTTCATCTTTCTATGCCAGAACGCGAGAAACCCCTTAATTACACCGTCAAATTACGATTCATTTAGAGGACACATTACTTATCACGCGATATTTGGGAAAAACGGTGTAAATGGCCTCTTGGGAGTTCGATACTGTTTACAAAAGGGTCTGGGAAAGTCTCTCAATGAAGGAACCCATCCTTTTCCGGCGGCGTCACGTCATAAGAAATCCCTAAGTACTTTGTAAGGTTTCTTAAAAACTGATTAGCCAATCCAACCAAAACATATTATTCCGAAGCCATTCTGGTGTTATTTTTAAAAACGAAGCTAAAATTAACCATAATCTTTGAGCTTAATTTACTTTTTTAAATCCATACTTTCATTCAATCTGTCCTTGCACTTGACCCTAAGGGTTTAATACCAACTTAACTTGGGATCGATTAAGTACTATTTTAATAATGTCTGGAGTATAAGATGCTTATTAACAAGATAAAGTGTCTGAGTGGAATACAAAGTCGCTGAATCGGTCGTGCGTGAAATTGTTAGTAGATTTTTTTTCTGAATTTCTTTTTTTATATGGGATGGGTTTGGGTATCGTAAAAGCTGATCACATCATTAACACGTTTGCCGTTAGATGATGGTAAGAAAAAGTGAAAGTGAAATGGAATATATGTGGAAAGAAATATTGTTTGGTTTCCGAGAAATTTTTATTTTGAAGCTTTTAGCTTACTTCACTGTGACTTTAAAGGGAGAATGGCATAGGGAACTTTTCTTACATATATTTTAAGTTTCAAAATGTTGAGTTTTAATATAATAAACGTATTTTTTATTGTTTTAAATATAAAAATCGAGAAAGTTATTTAAGTTAAACATTTAGCGATCGCCGCTTCTTGTTCTGTCATTTCATACTCCCTTTAAGAAAACGTTTTAGCAATCTACCAGAATACCCCTTAAGGCCTTTTCTTGTTTTATTTCCATTTATGTACTTTCTAATGTACACTACATTTTATAAAGCTACCTTAAATATTTTAGAATAAAATTCCCTGGTTTTTTCTAATTTATTCGATATCTGATTGCGGATTTTTTTTTTATTAAAACTAGTTTTAACTTGATTTTGATTCCTATAGACTAAAATAAATGTTCTCCGTACAGATTTTGATGATATAATTGATCGTGACGTCACTGGGATTATTAAAGTGGACCAATAGTCATTAATCATGAAAAACATCGGAGTTTCAGTCAAGTTAAGGCAGCCTCGACCTCGTCGATTAACCTTTTAATGAAGTCTCACTAGGCAATACGTGTTGGAACTTGAACTGAGTAAGCTTTATTGTTGAAATTTATCGTACATCTCATAATTTCGTGAATTTATTCAATTTTGCTATGAATTTTGCTTTGGTATAAACAAACTCTTTTTGAGCTTCACTTTCAAAAACTGCATTTTATATTGATAACGTTGTAATTCAATATTCATGGGAAAATTTGTTTTAAACTGCATTTTATATTGATAACGTTGTGATTCAGTATTCATGGGAAAATTTGGTTAATTCACGCTTTATCACGTCATCGTTGGCGCGTGTTTAGCTTCATAAATATCTAATTTAAAGATGACGTATGGGTTATTTTAAAAAGTTGAGGTTTTTATATATTGGTTTAAAAACAATTTAGTGTAATTAGTATCTGTAATTGGGCTTCATTGGAAAATTATTTCATAAATTTTGGAATTTACTCCAAAACGACATCAAGATTTGCTCCGATTAACACTAAAATCTAATCAACTATTAAGAGTTATATACTTTAACTACCTTCAAAATTTCAAAGCATTTGAACTAAAACTATTTAAGTTTTAATCGCTCAAAGATATTTATCTCGCACGAGGCCAAAAGGTTTTGACTTTTCAAGCAATATTATTCTATATTGACACTTCAAAAATATTCTCTTTGATTTTCAATAAGAAATTCAATAACGGTTAAAAACGTTAGAGTCAAATAAGTTGAAGGCAATCCAGGTTTGAATAATCACGAATGCATTGCGAATTCATCTCTTCGAAAGTCTCCTCTTTTATCTTTGTTGCGTGAAACTTTTTAAAAAGAATCAACTTCTGACGTATATTAGCAGCTTAGTTAGAAGACAGACAATCGGTGTATGATGTCAGTATATATTTTACTTTTTATGCCTTAACCGAACGAACCTCTTTTGAGTTTAAGAAATGAAGAAAAAGATGAATGGTTGCTGGAATCAGTTCCGTAGTTTTAAGTAATTGATTTTTTTATTCTCTTTCATTCTTCTTTCACTGATGTACTTTTTTGAAATACTGAGAAGTTAAAACCGTTTCTCACGCCATCCACGGAGTTCACATTTACAAATTTAACTGTTCATACGTAATCAGGTTCGGTTATTCCCGCCAAAATTATTTAGGAATAATTTCAATAGAAACATTAATACATCGATTTTTTTCTGCTTTGAATCTTTAAACGCTCATAGTCCCCATACTAACATCTGATTGAAGTTAAAGGGCAGGGCTAAAAACGTCGCTAGCTCCTTTTTCCTCGCATATCATTGGTTATTCGAAAGAATATGATGTTTTCTTTATATATATATAAGAACTTCCATCAAAATGATATAAAGAATGGGTAGATTTTACTGCTGACTAAAATTTTTGTAGCACACTAGGAGCGAAGACACTCGCCGTTGCCCGTCAGCCCGTCGGGACATTTTTTATTACTTTTCACGCGGACATTATTCCATAAAGAAGGGTTTTTAAGTTTTTGGCAGCCATTTAAAAAGATGGCAACAAATCGAACCCAAAAGACCATTCAGCTCGTCTAGTTAAAGGAAACCAGTGAACTAAATATTTGTGAAATCGGTTGAAACGCGCGGACTTTGTTGCATTGAGAAGATTTTTTACATTTCTGGGCGCCATTTTTTAAGATGGCGGTGGATTGGAAATATCGTTCATAGTACGCGCTTACTACTTATGAGTAACGTTCCTGCAAATTTTCAGCCTTCTAGGGCAAGCATGCAGTTTGGGTTGGACGTTGATTATCAGTCAGTCAGTCAGTCAGTCAGGACTTTGATTTAAGTAGATATAGATATAACTCTGTTGTGGAGCCTATAGGTCACAAGCTGCGTCGATATCACGTGATTTCTAAGCACAAATAAATAATGCCTGACGTCAGGGTGACGTTTTCTACAACTCCTCTTTAATTCAAGCAGAAAGGTCCAGAAAATGGCCTCTTAAATTAGATTCCATTTTGAAGAAATCTATGTATTCTTGATACAACTAATGACAATTCGAGCCTTTGATTCTTTAGCTTGTAGTGTATTGCAGATTAAAGATGGGATTTGGGAAATAATCGTCTTTGTTCTAGAATTTTGAACATTGGTTTTAAATTCCTCTTTTTAAAACGCACGAATTTATTTTAGTTGGCGAACTAAATTTATAAACAAAACGTCTCAGGGAAATCTAAGATTCGAAATAGGGCATTGCGTGATGCGATGCGATGCGCGATTCTCGCCTTTTATCTAAATTTGACCCTGCAGACTAAACTCACGCACTTTAGGGGTCTTATCTGTTTGGCTACCCAATTGAATATAGTAGCTCTCTCACCTTCACCTATCTGTTTACGCTACCTTAGCTAAAGGGATGCTGGAACGCCATGCACCAACTAACTGATAGTTGAAAATATATTTTGTCTAATTAAGGAACTGATTTAGACAATGATTTCTAATTTAATTAAGGGGTCATTCCTAAAACACTATCAAATCATAACTCGAAAACAGTGTCACTTAGGGCCAAATGTCATAAAAAATTTTCGACCCAAAGAACATCACCCTTAATTTATGCCAAACACCAGGTATAGATGTAATTTTAGGAGCAGGAATGGAGAACAGAGTAATGTGGGCGCGCGTCAAAGTCCCGGACCCCCTTCCACGGGACGGAGGGGTATGAAAGAAGAGGCGAGTCATAGCGACAGAGGTAAAAAGGAATTACGTATTTTTCGCCGTCCCCGTTTGCAACGTCATCAAAACGTAGTATAAGTGAACCAACAAAAAATTAAAATTTTTCATTACTTGTTAATGGGAGGGGCTCTGTACTGGGCTATGAGTCGGACTGAAGTAAATACTAATCGTTCTCCATTCTTACTTCTAAAATTACATGGATCCCTGCAGATACCTTGTACATATATAAATGAAAAATGTTTCTATACATTTCGCCATCCCTTTTGAAATCGTAATCTGTTGTTCAAACGCTTGCTTCTTCAGTACTGTTCAGGGTGCACTGACTGCGCTGCGTTGCGTTGTTTCTTCCCGGTTTTGATGGCGCGATCCATCTTAAACTTAATCCTATTATTAGAAATTGGATCAAACCACCCACATCAAAACTGTTATAAATCTTTTCTTTTCTTTTCGATCGTGTTGCGTTTCCCGATTATATATACTTTTATTATTATTTTATAAAAGCGAGATATTTCTCGCCCCTGCACTGAACCAGCGTCCACGTAACCCATTACCCATCATAATTTACCCCGCAACCAATATTTAGACCAGTGAAAATAGAATTCGTGATGAGAACCCAAAGAATTTCTTCTTAACACGCTCAAGGAATGAAATTAACTCGAAATTATTGAGGAATATGCAGTTCATAAGAGTACACTTCAAGCTTTGGTTTATATAAACAATACGGATCCCAGCGGTTCTATAATTCCTATAAAATCCTATAATTTTGTTAAAGGTCCTATAATATTCTATAATTTCATGAAAGGTCCTATAATATTCTATAATTTCTTGAAAGGTCCTATAATATCCTATTTTTTCATGAAAGGTCCTATTCTTTTGATTTAGTCGAAGTTTTCGTATAGTTTAGCATCAAATTTATCAAAATTTTGCTTTTTTATCGAGATCACATTTGATTAGACACCGAAATTGCGGAGCTCGCTCAGGATTTTTGTATACTATATTTTAATTAAGTTTCTCTGAATTTTCAAAGTAAAATCCAATTTGTTATTTTTTTTTTTTTTTTTTGAGATTTTTCTACATATTTTCCCATAAAATCCTATAATTCCGGGAAAACATTCCTATTTATCCTATAAGGAATTTAATTTAATTTTTTTTTGCTGGGCTTTCTGAATTGATACACCTTTAAAACCCTCCTAATCGATTTATAACTTACAATTAATCCACTCGTAACATTTTGCCAACCTTAACAACTCACGAAAGTGCCCCTTCCTTCATACTCCCGAATTCTTAGACTTCCTTGCTTGGCACAAGTCTTATAGTCCTCGTAATAAACAGGCCGTTTCTAGAAACCTTATGATGAATAGTGTTGGTTTGTCTCAACAACTCGGTTCTCGAAGTTGACCCCTTCATAGCCGAATCAGGGGTCAGTTTTTTATATATTTATTTTTAAATGAAATACCTGCAGGAGAATTTCATTTTTGACCCACGGTGCTTCGATACCTGGTTGCGCGGCATGCAGTTTCAACACGATTTACGATTTTATAATTACCCCCATTTTCTTAATTTTTTAGATGCCCCGGGCTTATTTTAAACTACTTGAATGCTTTCTAAGTGGTTTTAGTAGCAAAGATTCTAAGATAATGTGTAGTTAATCTTTAACACATCTCTTTTCTTTTCAAGCTTCAACTTCACTTGTTAGTTAGTTATTTAGGAAAGAACTTGTATTTTTGTGCACACATATGTACCAAATGTTTGATGTAACTACGGTGTAAACCTAACTTCCGGTATGATTGAACTACCTGAATGCTTTCTAAGTAGCTTTATAGTACTTATGAAGATGCTAAGTTAATATTTTTTTATTTATTTTTTCAATCTTCAACATGACTGGTTTTTTAGTTACTTATGCTTTTGTGCACACATATGCACCTAACATTTGACGTCAGTACGGTTTAAAACTAACTTCCCCAAGGCGTTAGGTAGGGCCAAGAAGTGATATCTAGTTTATTAGGGAGAAGGTATAGCACGCCCAAGTATTCGCGCGCCATAGTCCCAGTCCCCCTTTCAAAATACATAGGGGGACGTAAAAGGAGGTCGGGCTATTTCGCCTCTCCTCAGTCGGAAAATAGGTAATTTTCGTCATTCGCGTCGCGCTGACGTGAGTTTTCAAGAACCAATGAGATGCTGGTTGTAATTTAGAGGCGGGGATTAACTCCGGACCTACTATACGTTTGGACTGGAGATAAAGCTAGAAATGTGGCGAATTTGTACCTTCTCCCTAATAAACTAGATATCACTTCTTGGTAGGGCTACAACGTTACCAGTCCAGTAAAGTCCTTTGTTTGATGTCATATCATAATTTAACATATTTGTGGTCCACATACCCATATCAATGTTCCTTTTGAACACAACACTATTTAATCCCGAATTTTGAAAAGGGTGTTTTTTAAATATAATTTTTAATAATTTTTTCTAAATCCAAATAACAGGTGTACATTAACTATGCGTTTAACTTATTCTCACTCAAAAATTAATATTTAAATAGCCAATAATTTTAACGAACTACAAGGTCTTTTAAATCTACTATCTTTCCCACTTATATAAATATGAACTAAAAAAATCCAATTATGTAAAAATCAAACTTAATCGAAATATACTAGAGTGTCGGGAATGCAGGATACTATAGATATACAGGGTGTTTCTGATAAGCCTAGTATAAATTAAACGGGTATTCTTTGGGAAATCGATTTTGAGTCGAAAATGTGATATACTTCTATTGCCATTTTGCCCTAAGGGACACTGTTTTCGAGTTATGATTTGACATGTGTTTTAGGATTGACCCCTTAATTAAATTAGAAATCATTGTCTTATTCAGTTTCTTAATTAAATTCAAGGGGTCATCCGTAAAATACTTTGACCAATCTTAACTCGAAAACAGTGTCCCTTGTGGTAAACAAAATGGAGATAGAAGTTACATTTTCGATTCAAAATCGTAAACCCAAAGAACATTAGTCTTAATTTATGCCATTCAGACTTATCAGAAACACCCTGTATAATATCGTATTGACCTTGCCCACCAAGATCTCGTTAAAAATTTTAAATTAAAAAGCTCTTTTTTTATTTTTAATACGTATATGATATCAGCCTAGTCCGGATTCAGTCGACCATTTAAATGTCTAAAAACGGGCGCCTTATTATTGACAGCTTGTCTACCATTTGAGCGATGAAAGTGTTGTTCATTTTTGTTCTGTCCCTTGTCTAAAGTTGACTGATCACTTTCGTCCAAAAGAGTGGGCCACTATGATCAGAGATATAATAAATAAATATAAAAATTATAACCACAATTACACGGGGCGATATTCTAGAGATTTTCCTTGTGAATGATATTTGAATGAATGAATGGTTTATTTGCTTTCTTATACAAAGATCCCTTTTATAACAGGGAGGAGCCATTATTCATTGGAAATGTTCCATAAGTTTGTCACTGGTTACAAACTGGAGCTTGCCATGAAGTGATTGAAGTAGGTCATAGATTGTTGTAAAGCGACGCCTGGTGAGACGCAGTCAAAGGCTTAGTTCCATAAGTTTGTCACTGGTTACAAACTGGAGCTTGTCATGAAGTGACGTAGGTCATAGATTGTTGTAAAGCAACGCCTGGTGAGACGCAGTCAAAGGCTTAGTTCAGTAAGTTTGTCACTGGTTACAAACTGGAGCTTGTCATGAAGTGACGTAGGTCATAGATTGTTGTAAAGCGGCGCCTGGTGAGACGCAGTCAAAGACTTAGTTCCATAAGTTTGTCACTGGTTACAAACTGGAGCTTTTCATGAAGTGACGTAGGTCATAGATTGTTGTAAAGCGGCGCCTGGTGAGATGCAGTCAAAGGCTTAGTTCCATAAGTTTGTCACTGGTTACAAACTGGAGCTTGTCATGAAGTGACGTAGGTCATAGATTGTTGTAAAGCGACGCCTGGGTAGGCGCTGTCAAAGGCTCAGTACAGACTAAATAGAAATTAAGATGGACTGTGAAACTGAGTGTAGTCAATTCTGGTGTCGTTCTCGCTCTAGCTCTCAGTAAGTTTCTAGAATTCTGAAATATAGGACGCGTCATACTTGTGGAACATATCTTATAATCTTATGTTTATACTTATTTTTAATATCCATGATGAAAGTAGATTATTACACTTTTAAATCAAGATTATATTTTCTATGTATTAATATTATATATATGAGATGGTTATGGGGTACGTTTTACAGAAATTATTGTCTTAAAGGAAAATTAAATATAGAAAGTTGAAGTATCTCATCTATTAAGGAATTGTTTAATCCTTGGTGGTGGGGCGAGACCCTAATATTTTTTTCAAAATTAGTTTTAATCCGTAGTTGATAATTGAATGTTGTCAACAATTAAAGTTTTTAACGCCGTTTTTTAAAGGTCAGATCAGCTAAAGCGATAACACGTGATTTGTATCGCAAATTTTTCATTTACGTCAAAGGAAGGATTTGTGTCATTAAAAGCAAGGCGTTGTTCGCACCCCTATCTTTATTTAGTTTTAGTTAAATTTTTTTCTTATTAGAAACGAGTCGAGATTAAATTTATTAATTTATTAAAAGAAATTGATAATAATTCAAACAGAGGGTGACACTTAAGATAAAGTTCCTACCCATTTTTGTGGGTAATAGAAATTATTCAATTTCTAATTAGGCCCTGTTAGTGTTTGATACGCCCATTCTTGGCCACACATGCTGAATTCTAAACTAAAAATGCTCCAATTCGGTTTTTATTTTATTTTTTTATTTTTTTTGGGAAAAGTGTCAAAGCCTGTTTTGTGCTCGTGACAGTTTAAATAAAATGAAAATTATCCACGATCTTTAACCATTTTATTCAAATTGAGTCTATTTATTATAAACTCCACCCTTAGGATGTTTGACATTTTTATTTATTTATTTATTTTTTTCGAATTTTCGATTTATTGACTTATGTCATGTTATGGCGTCGCCTTGTCCAATTTTCGAACCATTTTTAATTTTTCATTAGAAGATATAAAAGCTACCCACAATCTCGGTAAATTTTTAGGTAAACACTACGTTTATATCAAGTTATTTTTATTCAATTTAAAAAGGAAATTAATTCCAAAAATTTTATTTAATTTTACGGTATTCCATCAGATAAACAAATCGTTTATTTGAATAGAATAAATATAGTAACGTTATTGAATAGGTCTCACCAAGGACCACCTTTTCAACAGAGTTTACGACAATTATTAATAAAACAGACATATTTTTTATTATTATTAATAAAATATTGAAAAAATATTCGTTTAGCTCATCACCACTTTCTTGAGAATCTCGGTCAAGGGTAATATAATTTTCACGTATAAATCTTGCAAAATTTAAAGGAAAAGTTGAGGTTGCATTGTATTATACCTTAAAAGAACAGCCTTTTTCTAAATAAAAAAGGAAAAATATTAAAAAAGAAATAAATTATTTCTTATTATAAAATAATTAGCATTTAATAGGTCTTAAAAAAATGGACTACTGCGCCATCCGCCATTGGTTTAGCGGCGTCTGCTAAATCGAACCTCTTACCCCTACGGGATTGGTTCAATTCTCACAGGGTTGGGGGTAAGAGGTTCGGGGTAGCAGACGAATTAGATGCTAATTATTTTGTAGTAATTTGTTTTTAATTTTATATTTAGAAAAAGGCCGTTCTTTTAAGCTATAATGTTTTATTATTTTATATGAACCTTTCCTTTAACCACGACAAAAGAAAGGCAAATTACTCTCAAAAAACCCCAAAAATACTAAGTTAGATTAAATCTAAATATATGCAAATATCCATCTCGGTATGAAATAAATCCTATCCTTATGTAGGCCTACAAAAGATTTTTTAAATAGGGTTCAATACATACATCAAAGTCATTTTCAAAAAAGCTAACATCGTGTGTCGAACGAATTTCCATAAAGGTTATTGATGACACAAGTTCTCTTTATTTTATTTTTTCTTCAAACCTACGTCGTAGTTAATTGTTTTTTAGGCCTGTTTCAAAATAAATGATCCTGTTTTACGACAAGATCCGATTGACTTTTAAAAGGGATAATAGATCTTAATTCTATAACCGGTAATAAGGACAATTTATTATTACGCTTAAGGTATTCTATTAGTTTCGTAATGAAAAATAATTACAAGCAAAATGAATTTTGAAAACCAACCGCAAAGTTCTGGCACGATTAAAGGTAAAGTTAGGGTAACATAACGTTATACCAGGGATAGATTTAATTTTAGAAGTAAGAATGGAGAACAGAGTAATCTGGGCGCGCGTCAAAGTCCTGGACCCCCTTCCACGGGACGGAGGGGTATGAAATCTGAGGCGGGTCATACCGACAGAGATGAAATGGAATTACGTATTTTACGCCGTCCCCGTCAGCAACGTCATCAAAACGTAGTTTAAGTGAGCCAATAAGATGATTTATATTTCCCATTATGTGTTGGAGGGAGGGGCTCTATACTGAAGTAAATATTTACCGTTCTCCATTCCTACTTATAAAATTAAATCTATCCCTGGTTAATCGTACTTTTCCTTTAAGCCTCGTCGAAAGATGACTGCACTAAATATATTTTTATTAATGATGGATGAAGATGCGGTATTTCTTAGGACTTATCAACGTGTTTTTAAAATAATATTGAGTCGTTAAATGTTTCTTCTTTTAATCTTGGTAACGCCTTCGTGGATTTAACACTAATATTAAATATGATTGAGTTTTAGAATGTTGATATATCGATTATCATTACGTTTTAATACAACTTATTTAAAAGTTAAAAAAAAAAGATAATAAATTATTTTCTCAAAATTGAATTTTATATTCAGTATATAGTATAAATTTAATAATATTACCTTTGGAAATTAAGTATATTATAATTGCTAATTAATCGTTAGTAATGATTGAGTAAGCCTCTATATTTATCCTGACAAAATTAAATTATAATTAAAAAAAATATATAGAAGAAAAAACCAGTAAATTCATTACCACCCTTAATTCACCAAAAACCCATGCCAGAAAAACGGCTGTATATTTCTTTGTTTCCAATCAAGGTAAAAATGGTTTTGTTGCCAAGTAAGTAAGTAAGGCTAAATCCCCTCTCATATATTTAATTAAAGGAATCTTCCTTGGCATTGAAGAAGATTTCTGTCGGTTTCCGCCTTTTCTTAATTTTATTTCCAAGTCTTTGTTGGAAGAATAAGAAAATGAGACGCGCAAAAGACAGAACGTGGATAATACCACAAGTTTATTAGATATGTTCCATAAGTATTACACTACCTATATTTTTACCTCTCCGAGTGACGTATGTCACGGAGAGGTTCTAATTTCGACGTGTCTGTGTGTCTGTGTGTCTGTCTGTGTGTCTGTGTGTCTGTCTGTCCGTTGTTACACCCACGTGACCGCGTTCGCAGTTTGCAAATCGGAGCAAACGTATATTCAATTTCCAGACCGCATTTACAGTCCCGGAAATTGTATTCGACTTACAGGCTATTACTCCATTGCCTGTTTAACAACTCTGTTCATTTGTCCACCCCACATGGACACTAGTCTGAACTTATTGGCTTCTAAACACCACCATCTTCTAGTTTTTCGCCCATTCCACATGGACGGACACCAGTCTGTACTTACTGGCTTCTAAACACCACCACCTTCTCGTCTTTGTCCATTCCACATGGACACCAGTCTGTACTTACTGGCTTCTAAACACCACCATCTTCTATTCTTTGTCCATCCCACATGGACACCAGTCTGTACTTACTGGCTTCTAAACACCACCATCTTCTATTCTTTGTCCATCCCACATGGACACCAGTCTGCACACCTGGCTTCTAACACCACCATCATCCTTAAGGTTAAGACATACGCGGCGATCGGCTAGGGTTACGAGAAACGTCTAGCCTTCCATTGACGGGGTCTTCCGCCAAGGTTCACGCAATTGCGATGTTCTTATCCATAGCTGCGATTCGAAACCCTTATATACTACCTATTTGAGTAAGGCGACGCAACGGGCGTATGCTTCATTTCAAACGCCAATATTAGTCAGGTCTCTCAAGAATGTTTAATTGTTCTTTTTTAAAACGATGTAACGTTCAATAAGGCGAATAACTAACGAAGAAAATATTAAATATTAATTATATTTATTTTAATATTTAAGATAATCTTGTTTCTCAATTCAAAATTAATACGGAAAGAGTTAAAAAGCAGTCTATGTTATTGTCTGTGTGTGTCCGTCCGTTATTACACTAGTGCCGCAGTGCGCTGCGTTAGAAGTTCGTTTTGTTTTGATGTGTAAAGAAATCCTACAGAACCATAATATTCCCTTTATCCTTAATATAAAGTGAATATGATGAAATATTTTTCGTAATTATGATGCATTTAGTGCTTTTGTAGCTTTAAAGCTCTGTTTCATTTTAATATTCCAAAGAGTTTTACTAATATTATTATTTGAAATGGCTGTTTATAAATTACTAAAGCTATACTACATCTGTATATAGAATAATCCTTGGTTTAGTAATTTTATGAAGAAAGCTAAGAACTAGACTCCGGCGGGTATATCTAGTACTACTTGCAATAAGCTTAGTGAAATATAGAGTAAATAATTGAGGCCTGAGGTGATGTAAACTTTGGGTTTTGATTTTCGTGTCTGAAATGAAGAGACATAAACGGTTCAGAGTGAGCCGAAAGTTAAATACACTCTTAAATAATCAGGTTAAGATTTTATAATAGAAGAAAAGATCATGTTGGCAATTAGATTAGTAGGGCTAAGCTACAGAGTTTTTATTCTCTTTATGGTGCGCATTGACTATCAGTGCGTCTAGCTACAATTTAGCTTTGGTATTATCATAAGTTAATTATTTAACGTTAACACTCATGTTGGCAAACTAAGAATATTGTTGAGGTGAGACGAGACGATAGTGTTTACACTGCTAACCAGTTGTGAATGTAGCTATCAGAATATAGGGTAAACAGCTGAAGCGTAGACTTCATTTCCTGTTCTTTTTGCCATTAACTGATTTCCATGGGTCCAAGATTTATCCTTATTGGATGTAAAATGTCGTCTGCTTTACTGTATATTCGCTATGCTTGGAATACTGCTTCAATATTTCGAAAATTTTTACTTCAAAAAAGAGAAATAATTCCATATCTAGGTAAATAACTTTGTAGTAGTAGACCTCTTGACTCGGAGAGGTAATATTTTGGTTTTCCCAACTTGTTTTTATAAAAAAAACGTCTTGGTTTGGACCAAGGCCGAAAAAACAAACGATATGTGTGAGGTATATCAATTGACTGAAGTTCAGATATTGAAATTTTTTTATTATTATTTTTATTCCTTTGATCCTTAATCAATATTTAGTTTAATCAACTAATTTTACTGTTAATCAATCTATTCCCTCTAAATTCATTTTTAAAAAATTACATATGTACGCTTTTTCAAGAATAATTCCATTTTCCGAAAGCATTTTATTATGAAATTAATTATTTTGAAGGGAGTACGTGTTGAGGAATAGGAATATTTTAAATATTCTACTAAGTATTTAAAAAGAGCAAGCGATCTTTGACATAACTCGAAAGGAAAATGTACTGAGAGGTAGTTCGAAAACGACGATAAAATTTACTACACTCGGGTTTTCAATCCATCTTCCTATTTAGTCTGTACTAAGCCTTTGAAAGCGCCCAGTCACCAGGCGTCGCTTTACCTCGAATCTATGACCCATTTCAATCACTTCATGACAAGCTCCAGTTTGTAACCAGTGACAAACTTATGGAACATATCTTATAAGCTTATGATAATATTGAAGTGAAAACTGATTCTGTTTCTTTAATATCGTGGCATTTGTATACTTCGTTAGTTAGCCTTGAAGGAAGCCGATTAAGAGGGTCGAGTTCGGCTCTAGATTACGCACATTGGTGCATACGGTGGCGTATTCTCACCGGGAATTTTCTGTGTCCTATTGAGATCTTCAAACAAAGGCTTTTGTTATTTAGGCGCTGCCCCAAATTGTCCATTTCGTCAAGGTCGAATAACTCTACCTTAGCATACTTATACTTTCTCGTGTCAAGTACTTTCCCTGGTTTCGTTGAAATTGGGGATCGTTCTCATTGCGGAATAACAATTGCCATAGGCTGACCCCGTCATAATTTTTAATTATTATATGTTTAAAGTATGACACTACCTATACTTCGTAATGCTTGAGACTTACAGCTCGAGCTAGTTCGAGAACGACAAGCGAGAATTGACTACACTCGGTTAATTTTGCAGTCCATCTTCGTATTTAGTTTGTACTAAGCCTTTTTCAGCGCCTCACCACGATAGGCTATGAAGTTTCACCTATACGTGACTTCATGACAAGCTCCAGTTTGTAACCAGTGACAAACTTATGGAACGTATCTTATGATCCTAGTATAGGAAAACAGACTTTATCTTTCTTTGCACGTACGATTACCGTTGGCTCAATTAATTTCTTACTGGGTTAACAATTAAAGTTTTGAATTAGTGAAAAATCTTTGCGACCTAACAAGTGTTTGTTGACACACCCTTATATACAGGATTTTAATGTCTCGTTTTGGTTTTTATTTGCTGTTAACGATTATCGTCATCCTAGTTAGGCTTACGTCAATCTCTAATTAAATATGTGAAATTACTAATGATATATTTAATTGTATTTTTATTTTCCAGGAATTTTCATTGAATTCTCGACAAGCAAAACGTACAAAATATGGATTATTTGAAAATATACTGATGAATCCCCAAAGTTATCCAAAAATCTCCATAATCTAAATGTAAGTGTACTAAAATTTGGTTATTTTGAACTATACCCTGACTAGTCACTTAAAACAAAAGTTGAATTTAAAACAAATATGAACAAAACCTCGTCTATAATATAATCCGTCATTCTGGGGGATAAGTATAGACATGTCAAAGGTCACCGTGGAAAGGGGTGCGACCTTGAATATCATCATATATACTTATTCGGAAAAGGTCCTGATTGTTTCCAGTTGCCAACAGAATTAAAAGAAAAGATATCCGTAATATTACAGAAACAAACGAACCCAAAGCTATGAAAGATTGATTGGCAATATTCGACTCTTGAAAAAATTCGAATTCCTTAAAATGCATCACACATAACTTCGGTTTAACCAATTTTTTACAAGAAGAGTCAGAGACGGCGGGTGCTTTATGACGGCATACTTGAGTCGACCTATTGTTCCTGGCGTGGGGAGGCGATTAACCAAAGCCCTATTGACATCTCCGAACGTTCTTAGACTTTAGAAGAAGAAAAAACTCTAAGCCCAATATCATAAAAGGATATTCCGTTCTACGCCTCGATGTCAAGGTTATATCTTTCTTTTAGACTATAGTGTCCTTTAAGATTATCCACGGCAGAAGGCGAGTTCCACGGCATAATGATAATGAGGAATAATGGCTATAGTCGAACTTACCGGAGCAATTAGAAGAAAAAGATTTTTTTCCCTTCTTTCTTGTCTATATGGGCCTCTCTACTTATTGTCGTGACTGACTTAATGGACGGGGAATCTTCGACTTCGGGGGTGGTAGGTAGGGGTTTCTTCAACAAAATATAGTTATTATCCTTCCATAGGGTTAATTATTAATTGGGCTAGGTATGCTTGGAGACTTTGCCAGGTTGCTTTACTTTTATTATACTTAAACGTGGGGGGGTTATTTATTTTTATGGGAAAACTAATTTTTATATGTTTGTAAACATTATGAACTTTTAATTGTTGGATACGACGCAGGTTTAAAATGAAGCAATTATTTCCAATTTTTTTTTCACTCATCCGCTCTGGCAGCTTCTCAATATTTTGAGCTTAAACGATCTAATATTCTAAATTGAATTTTATCCATATTTTGAGCAGGATTTTATCCATATTTTGAGCAGGATTTTCTCGGTATTTTGAGCTTTAATTCGCCGATATTCTAAGCTCAGTTTTTTCAATATTCCAGAGATAAACTTCCCTAAAATATTGAGCAAAATTTACGCGGTATTTTGAGCTGAATTTGTCAGTATTTTGAGCTCCAATGCGCCAATATTCTAAGCTGAGATAGAAAGATTAAACTTGCCCAATATTTTGAGCATGATTTCCTCAGTATTTTGAGCTCCAATGCGCCAATATTATAAGCTCAGATTTTTCAATATTAGAAAGATTAAAATTTGCCAATATTTTGAGCATGATTTCCTCAGTATTTTGAGCTCCAATGCAGCAATATTCTAAGCTCAGATTTTTCAGTATTAGAAAGATTAAACTTGCACAATCTTTTGAGCATGATTTCCTCAGTATTTTGAGCTTCAATGCGCCAATATTTTGAGCTTCAATTTCCTTAATATTCCGAACTTGAACTATCCCAATTATTTGAGCAGATTTATGGATCAGATAAAGTTGAAATAAATATTCAAGCATTATTTTAATACCCTAAAATTTACGTTGATATTTTCAAAATTCAACATTTAAAAATCGACCGTATATTAAGTAGGCCTCATTTAAATATATTTAACATAATCAAAAAATACACGTATAATACTAGTTTACGAGCCAAACTAAATTTTTATATTACGCCCGACATTTAATCAATTCGATGACGAAAAACTCAACGAACTTATTAATATTATCATCCCACGCTCTGCGCTCCGAAATTTTGAACAAATATTTTCCTTTGTGATGTTAAAAGAGTTTTGCAGCTTCTAACCCCTATATAGGTTTATTCATCTTAAATCTTAATCAATAGAACTTGATGTCTTTATAAATTCAACCTGGTTACGACACAGCAAACGCGGTATTTAAGAATCCAAGCCAAGTTCGGACACACCCTATTGAAAATAAAACAAATTTAAAGTGCACAAAATAATTGGAACTTATGTACCGTGTTGGTCGTGGGAAAACAATATTCATTAATAGTTATATTTTTTATTAAAATATTGGTTTATAAGTACAACTTTCCAATACTTTCAATTCGGCCTCGAATGATTAACTGGTAATTTGTCGATCGACGTGCCTTTGTCGGCAACTTTTCCTCTCAATTTTTTTTTTGTTTTTTTGGTTAATCCGAACGAGCCGTATTCAAATACTTGACCTTTTTGACACCTTCGTGGGCGGAATTCTACCTATAGTTCCACCACGTCAATTCCAAATGGGCCACTCTCAAAATTTGTTTAGGTTAGAAGAAGTTGATGGCATAGTTGCGAATAACAGGTCTTTTTTGGCGTAATTGTTGATATTGTGTCATTGAAGACTAACATGATATTTAACTGGAATCATAGAATTTATTTTAATTTCAGGTTGTTTTATTTGACTGAATGGACGTTATAGTGGAAATTGCTTCGAGGGACTAAAATTCTGGAGGATCGTTGGAACCAAATTACTTTCTGACCATCTTAAATTTCGTGATGATGATTCCCAAACGAGTTTATTTTGCGCGGTATTGATTGAACTTTGACTTTTGTGGTGCATTTAACTGCCATATTTGAAATCGGCGCGATTTACGGTTATCTACTTGGAACTTTACGTGAACGTTAAGATTTACAAGTTCATTAATTTTGAACTTGATGCGATTTACGGCTATCTACGATTTCATCGGAATGGGTGAGTAAATAATTTTGCTCACGCATTGCGCTGCGTCCCATATCCCTTACCCTTTTTGGTCAAAGTGCTGCATTCCATAGTCCTTTACCCTTTTAGGCCATTGCGCTGCGTCCCATTACCCTTTTAGCTCATTGCGCCACGTCCAATATCCCATACCCTATTAGCTCATTGCATCGCGTGCGTCCCATAGTCCCTTACCCATAAATCCTACAATCATGACCATCACTGTCAGTTCAACACTGTTTCTTCAAGTCGCCGGTGGAGCAACTAGAAGCCGACCAACGAGGGCTCAAGTTTATTACGGTCCTACTTAGAGGGTCGTGGGAAACCTTCAAAGTGTCCCGAACATACAGTCACACAAAAGTTTAACGTAAAAAATTTGTGAAACGGTTTCCCAAACGCGTTAAAACTGTGAAAAGAGTGACCTTTTTCGCGGTTAGATTTATTTACCAAGTTTAGTTTGGTGAACGTTTCGCGTGATAGGTTAGCTTCGTGTTTTGTGCGTGCGTGGACATCGTTGGATTGGACTGAAACATCTTTAGATACGTAAGTAATATTATTCAATGTTTTTGATATTATCGTTCGCTTTGTTATGTCCTTGTGCTTTCGCGTTATAAGATTATTAATGACGTTAGGGTTGAAAAAGGTTACATGTCTGGTTATCAGTTTGGGCGGGAATTGATCTTTACTGATTAGGGTTTATTCCGAATTCTCTGTCCGTTTTATTGGCGAAAAAGGGGTCTTATCCATCTTTTGGCGGTAAAAAAAGTAAATACCGGTATAATACGCGCGCGTTTACTGACAGGATGATTCTCTCTGCCTTTTGTTGCTCAATTTCACAGGGCAACGCGCCATGGCTAATGTGATTTATTCCCGCCAATTCTTCAAAATGTTCGAAATTCCTTTTTATTTCCACTCCTAATTCTTAATAAAAGAATTCAGACCTTGCACTGATCTCCATCAATCTTTAAAAGGATAATACAACTATAAAATGAACAGAATTATTCCTTTTCTGTTGGGCAGTACTTCCCGTTCACTTAAGTTAGATATTGACTTTTAACCTCGCAAATTGATGCGTTTGAAAGTTGCACCTAAATTTGTGTGTCTATTACAATAATCCAAAAAAAGAAAAAGCAATTTTTAGTTTTTCGGAAAGAATTTGTTTTGCAAAAAAACTAAATCCATTCGAGATTAATTCTAAATTTAATCGGAATTAACAATAATTAATCTATATCTATATAAATCAAAGTCCTGACTGACTGACTGATAATCAACGCCCAGTCCAAACTGCTTGCCCTAGAAGGCTGAAAATTTGCAGGAACGTTGCTCATTCCAATCCGCCGCCATCTTAATAAATGGCGCTCAGAAATGTAAAAAATCTTCTCTATGCAACAAAGTCCGCGCGTTTCAACCGATTTCGCAAATATTTAGTACACTGGTTTCCTTTAACCTATAGACGGGCTGAAAGGTCTTTTGGGTTCTATTTGTTGCCATCTTTTTAAATGGCGGCCAAAAACTTAAAAACCCTTCTTTATGGAATAATGTCCTCATGAAAAGTAATATAAAATGTCCCGACGGGCTGACGGGCAACGCCGAGTGCCTTCGCTCCTAGGGTACTACAAAAATGTCATCAGTAAAATCTACCATTTTTTATAACATTTTGATGGAAGTTCTTATTAACGCGAGTGACGCCGCGGGTAACAGCTAGTTTAATTATATATACTTAAGTATTCCCTATAGTTTGATATTACGAAGATAATTTATTACTTGTGAATAACTAAGTCTATTAACTTCAATTTCTCTCTAAAGATAATCATTGCGTTTATGCAAAACGACATAGTCTCGTTAAACCAGTATAGTTAAATCGAAGGTTAACTACCGAATTAATTTTAATCTATTTTAACTGGATTGAAATTGAAATTATTTTTGTCTGAAAGTCGCAGCCCATAAATTATTTACTTCTGAAAAAAAAACCAAAAAATAAAAACATAGACTAACTGTATCTACCGACATAGACAGGGCCTGATATATTCCGAAATATTTTCTAGGCTGCATAAATTATTGTTAAACTTTCGCCCCCCCCCCATATCATAATATTTTTACACGCAATCAATGATAAATTGGGGTAAACAACGAACTGTTGGTTTCTAGGTAAATTCATGTATACCTATGTTTTTAACAGTAGATTTAAGCTCGAAAATTAATGACAGGTAACTTGAGGTACGCGTCAAGATAAGGATACCTACGTTTTCAAAAACTTCCCTTAAAACCTCTCATAATCTCGAAAAATACTGTCACGTCATTTATAACTAACCGTGGCAATGAATATTAAAGATAACGGCTGTAAAACAAGTTGGGTAATCCAAGTATTATAGCTTATCTATTGGGAAGACTTCAAATTAACAATGTACTACCATAAGTTCATAAGATATGTTCCATAAGCATGACACTACCTATACTCTACTAAAACTAGAGACCTACAGCTCGAGCTAGTTCTAGCAGAACGACAAGCGAGAATTGAAGTCCTACATTCGGTGGTCAATTTTGCAGGACTTCCATCTTCCTATTTAGTCTGCATTACCAAGCCTTTGACAGCGCCCCAGTCACCAGGCGTCGCTTTACCTCGAATCTATGACCTACTTCAATCACTTCATGGCAAGCTCCAGTTTGTGACCAGTTACAAACTTATGGTAGGAACATATCTTATGAAGATTTAGTACTACATTCTTCCTTACTGAAGTTACTGCATTGAAGGATCATATCAATATATCTCAAGCACATTTTAATTTCAAGGAGTAAAAACATTAAACTACCGTTATAGGCCTATATAATATTTAAGAAAATAACTATAGCTTTATAACGAAAAAATAAAACTTATATTTATGGATATTTTGATGGAAGATATCGGCATGCCCCGGACCACGGAAGTCTTTGAAAAACCATCAAATGGAATGTGGGCTTGGTTTTGAAACAAAACCGATTAAGAAGCTTAGACAAACACTACAACGTAACCTGGATGTAATGTCAGCTGAATACGTATTATTTCGGTTTACCTAATTATTTAGTACAGATTTCAGTTGAATTTATAACATATTTTATAGAGAATTTAGAAGTAAAATAGGAGTAGATAGTTATATAAGGTTACCACCCTCCAAGTGATAAAGTGTTGCTATATTTATTTTTAAAACCACCGTGATGGCATCGCATCGTCAGTTCGTCGTCACAAAAGACGGGACGAATCCAATGCAGCTGACCTTTTCATCTTGTGTACAGAGTGTTACTAATCCCTAAATTATGTCCCTCCTTAAAGGAAAAGTTCAGGCAAGAAGTGATATCTAGTTTATTAGGGAGAATGTTAAGATGCCTCAATATTCTCGAGCCATAGTCCCAGTCCCCCTTTGAAAATACAAGGGGGGACGTAAAAGGAGGCCGGGCTATTTCGCCTCTCCTCAATCGGAAAATACAAGTAATTTTCGTCATTCGCGTCGCGCTGACGTGAGTTTTCAAGAACCAGTGAGATGCTGGTTGTAGTTTAGAGGCGGGGATTAACTCCGGACCTACTATACGTTTGGACTGGAGATAAAGCTGGAAATGTGGCGAATTTATACCTTCTCCCTAATAAACTTGATATCACTTCATGGTTCAGGAAACACATCATTATACCTTTTAGGCCGTTTTTTTAAGGTGTAATGTTATGTTACCTGAACTTTCCCCTTACTTTAATGTAAAAACGTAGAGAACAAAACATTCCTTACACCCTGTATGCATGTATAAATCTCGTATACTTGTAGCCTGTATGTACAAGGTGATAGTGGCAGACCGCGTTCTAAATTGCTATCTGAACTGATGAGAGCCAGAAAGAAAAAAATGTTTCCTCAAACACAGAGCACTTTAATCTCCTTGTCTTTTCGACCCCCTATTTCAAGAAACTTTAGTTGTTTTGAAGATGCGCTAAAAATAGATCAAACTTAGCTCAATATTTACGAGTGGCGCTCTTTTTTGCAACTCCCTTTAATGGTGCAATGGATTGACCCCCGTCCGTCAGGTCGAGGAGAGATATATTCCAGGGAACATTTCGCTAAATTTTATTTATCTTTTCTCTCTCTCTCTCTCGCTCTTTATGGGGGAGAAAGGTAATTCCAGGTTGAAATTGTTTGTTTTCTGGTCAGATTTAGCCGCCTGATAAATGTTGTTTCGCAAATTATAAGCGTCCTCTGCTTTTAAGGCGGTAGTATGGCTTGTCCATAGATATAAGAAGTGCGTATCTTTTATTCAAATTGGTCCTGACTCATTCATAACTGCTTATAATCAACAAAAACAAACCAAATTGCTTTGCCCAGGATGCTAAATTATACTATCTCTGGGACCTAACTCACACCAAGAAAGATATTTTTAATCAGAGCGACCATCTTGAAAAATGGCCGACAAAATATAAAAAAGAAGCAAACCTGTTTTAATTAATCAATAACATTCATATTACTGTCCAAACGATTTAATTATTATTTTCATATGGTTTCGCTATAAAATTTATACCAGCTTTATGTATTTTGGGGTCAACGACCATACCGCCATCTTTTTAAATGGCGGCCCCAAGAAGTAACACAATTTTAATGAAAATATACCCTGAATGTTACTTTTAACAGCTTACTAAATACTTCCACTTAGTTTGTATAATCTTGAAGCGATATCTAGTTTATTAGGGAGAAGGTATAAATTTGCCACATTTCTAGCTTTATCTCCAGTCACTCCAAACCCGCCTCTAAATTACAACCAGCATCTCATTGGTTCTTGAAAACTCACGTCAGCGCGACTGGAATGACGAAAATTACGTATTTTCCAAATGAGGAGAGGCGAAATAGCCCGGCCTCCTTTTACGTCCCCCCCTTGTATTTTGAAAGGGGGACTGGGACTATGGCGCGCGAATACTCAGGCATCTTATATCTTCTCCCTAATAAAATAGATATCACTTCTTGATAATATTTTATTTGCAAAGTGAAACAAAATTACTTGGAATTAGTAACAAATTTACGATATCTATGGGGTTATCTTGGTTCGAGTTTCTGTAAGTCGAAGAGGTTAGGGAGTAAGAACATTGGATCTGTCCCGGGATCGAGCGGTATACGCTTTTATCTGCAAAGAATACGATAACCTCTTAAGTTCTTGAGTATTTAAACGTGTTGAGTTTCGGTTGTTCTTTTAGAGTAAAGATCAGTACGGTTTTTTTAGGGAAATATAGATGAGCTTAGAAACGGAATAACGGGATATTTGGGTTGATGGAGGGTTTTTTTTCTTCTTATTATATTATTTTATTTTGGAATGTATGGCTTTTTTTAATGGAATTTGGGATTTTTATAGATGAAGTTGATTCGGGAAGAGATTAATCGAGAGGCTTTGTTTCGAGGTAGGTTTAAGCATAATCTACTACAAATGGACTAGATTGTTAAGGATGGAAAAATTAGTAAAAAGTAATTATGGCGAAAAGTATATTGAAGGTACTTAGGATTATATATTTAAAAATTTCGCTGAAGTAGAAATATTTAAACAGAAATAAATTTTATGCAAATATGAGCGGCTGAATGAGGAATTCCATGCGATTTCGACCAGTGATGTCACCATGGGTCAATCGATTTTTTTTTTTTTTACAAATTTGGTACACCATTAGATACGATTAAGAAAATAAAGTAATTGAACTTTAGGAAGAAGTAATTGAACTTTAGGAAGAAGTAATTGAACTTTAGGAAGAAGTAATTGAACTTTAGGAAGAAGTAATTGAACTTTAGGAAGAAGTAATTGAACTTTAGGAAGAAGTAATTGAACTTTATAGGAAGAAGTAATTGAACTTTATAGGAAGAAGTAATTGAACTTTATAGGAAGAAGTAATTGAACTTTATTGGAAGAAGTAATTGAACTTTATTGGAAGAAGTAATTGAACTTTATTGGAAGAAGTAATTGAACTTTATAGGAAGAAGTAATTGAACTTTATAGGAAGAAGTAATTGAACTTTATAGGAAGAAGTAATTGAACTTTATAGGAAGAAGTAATTGAACTTTATAGGAAGAAGTAATTGAACTTTATAGGAAGAAGTAATTGAACTTTATAGGAAGAAGTAATTGAACTTTATAGGAAGAAGTAATTGAACTTTATAGGAAGAAGTAATTGAACTTTATAGGAAGAAGTAATTGAACTTTATAGGAAGAAGTAATTGAGCTTTGTAGGAAGAAGTAATTGAACTTTATAGGAAGAAGTAATTGAACTTTGTAGGAAGAAGTAATTGAACTTTGTAGGAAGAAGTAATTGAACTTTGTAGGAAGAAGTAATTGAACTTTGTAGGAAGAAGTAATTGAACTTTGTAGGAAGAAGTAATTGAACTTTGTAGGAAGAAGTAATTGAACTTTGTAGGAAGAAGTAATTGAACTTTGTAGGAAGAAGTAATTGAACTTTGTAGGAAGAAGTAATTGAACTTTGTAGGAAGAAGTAATTGAACTTTATTGGAAGAAGTAATTGAACTTTATTGGAAGAAGCAATTGAACTTTATTGGAAGAAGCAATTGAACTTTATTGGAAGAAGCAATTGAACTTTATTGGAAGAAGCAATTGAACTTTATTGGAAGAAGCAATTGAACTTTATTGGAAGAAGCAATTGAACTTTATTGGAAGAAGCAATTGAACTTTATTGGAAGAAGCAATTGAACTTTATTGGAAGAAGCAATTGAACTTTATTGGAAGAAGCAATTGAACTTTATTGGAAGAAGCAATTGAACTTTATTGGAAGAAGCAATTGAACTTTATTGGAAGAAGCAATTGAACTTTATTGGAAGAAGCAATTGAACTTTATTGGAAGAAGCAATTGAACTTTATTGGAAGAAGCAATTGAACTTTATTGGAAGAAGCAATTGAACTTTATTGGAAGAAGCAATTGAACTTTATTGGAAGAAGCAATTGAACTTTATTGGAAGAAGCAATTGAACTTTATTGGAAGAAACAATTGAACTTTATTGGGAGAAGCAATTGAACTTTATTGGAAGAAGCAATTGAACTTTATTGGAAGAAGCAATTGAACTTTATTGGAAGAAGCAATTGAACTTTATTGGAAGAAGCAATTGAACTTTATTGGAAGAAGCAATTGAACTTTATTGGAAGAAGCAATTGAACTTTATTGGAAGAAGCAATTGAACTTTATTGGAAGAAGCAATTGAACTTTATTGGAAGAAGCAATTGAACTTTATTGGAAGAAGCAATTGAACTTTATTGGAAGAAGCAATTGAACTTTATTGGAAGAAGCAATTGAACTTTATTGGAAGAAGCAATTGAACTTTATTGGAAGAAACAATTGAACTTTATTGGGAGAAGCAATTGAACTTTATTGGAAGAAGCAATTGAACTTTATTGGAAGAAGCAATTGAACTTTATTGGAAGAAGCAATTGAACTTTATTGGAAGAAGCAATTGAACTTTATTGGAAGAAGCAATTGAACTTTATTGGAAGAAGCAATTGAACTTTATTGGAAGAAGCAATTGAACTTTATTGGAAGAAGCAATTGAACTTTATTGGAAGAAGCAATTGAACTTTATTGGAAGAAGCAATTGAACTTGAGAGAAAAAGCACTAGCTTTGACAGTGGAATTTCACATGATTAGTGAATGCGAACGAAATTGAATCAAAATATGCGAGTATAAGAACTCGATAAGAACCAACGAGATTCGTACAATACGAACTGTAGAAAGAGACTTACTTGTGAAGAATTTCAGAACCGATAAATTTAAATACGGTTTAAAATTGTCACCCATGCCACCATGAGTTTCCTCTCAACAAAAAAAAGCTATTTAGGGCATGAAGATGCATTCCCAATTTTTTTTATTTATTTTTTTCCATATATCATCGAGAGGTGATAAAAATTCCCGTTCAACGACATTACACTTTAAAAGTTTAAAAGTATAAAAACAGAAAAGACTCCGTCGAGTGACGGGTCTATAGCTGGCGGTGTTTAACCTCTAATCCCCATTCGCTCGCTTTATATCAACGCCCTACACGAAACATACACGACGACGACGACGAGTTATCCTGGACTATATTTTGAGGAACATCTTTATCTCTTTTTCTTGACTTCTATTCATAGTTACGACATTTACATAGTTGTACCTACAGGAAGAAATTGGCTTCGAAAATCCGTATTTATAGCTATAGATTCCTGAATCTCAAACGTTTTTCAGAAAAATTGATATTAAGAAATTTCGTTTTTTTACTCCTTTTCCCCGAGAGATTTTAGACCATACTCGAACCTAAACTTACGCTTCTTAATCTCTCTAATCAGGGTTCATACAAACCTGGAAAACAGGGGAAATAAATAGTTGACAAAAAACTGAGAGAGATAAATAGTTGACAAAAAACTGAGAGAGATAAATAGTTGACAAAAAACTGAGAGAGATAAATAGTTGACAAAAAACTGAGAGAGATAAATAGTTGACAAAAAACTGAGAGAGATAAATAGTTGACAAAAAACTGAGAGAGATAAATAGTTGACAAAAAACTGAGAGAGATAAATAGTTGACAAAAAACTGAGGGAGATAAATAGTTGACAAAAAACTGAGGGAGATAAATAGTTGACAAAAAACTGAGGGAGATAAATAGTTGACAAAAAACTGAGGGAGATAAATAGTTGACAAAAAACTGAGGGAGATAAATAGTTGACAAAAAACTGAGGGAGATAAATAGTTGACAAAAAACTGAGGGAGATAAATAGTTGACAAAAAACTGAGGGAGATAAATAGTTGACAAAAACTGAGGGAGATAAATAGTTGACAAAAAACTGAGAGAGATAAATAGTTGACAAAAAACTGAGGGAGATAAATAGTTGACAAAAAACTGAGGGAGATAAATAGTTGACAAAAAACTGAGGGAGATAAATAGTTGACAAAAAACTGAGGGAGATAAATAGTTGACAAAAAACTGAGGGAGATAAATAGTTGACAAAAAACTGAGGGAGATAAATAGTTGACAAAAAACTGAGGGAGATAAATAGTTGACAAAAAACTGAGGGAGATAAATAGTTGACAAAAAACTGAGGGAGATAAATAGTTGACAGAAAACTCAGGAAAATCGGTTTTCCAAAAATTAGATAAAGGCTGTTAGTGTATTTTAATGTTTGGGGTTAAAAAATCTTAGGTGACAAAAAAAGAGCCATGATGACAAACTGAAGAGTACTTTTAAAGTTTTTGTTCGCAAAGTGAATATGAAACAATTGATTTTATTAAGTTTATTTGAATGCCTTAATTGGAAAATTAGATATTACAACAAGTATCTGCGACTCTTTCGTTATCACTTTAAATTTAAAGAATTTTATTTACCTGGTACGTTTGAACCATAAAATTATGTTGTAAACGCGAGGTAAGCTATAAAAATTGGCCTCTTATTCACCCTAACTTGATGATACCAAAGCCAAAGTAGAGTTAGCTTATTTCTAAACCAAATTTAAATAACACACTCCGTACATTCGTCTTCAATATACTCTTACCTTGAAACGAAGCGCTATAACCAAAACGACTCGTTTAAGCAAACATACTCGGACATCACCCTAAATTCGACGTTACATCGTGTAAGATTTGTACTAAAATCGCAAATCCCAAGAAAAAGACAAACTGTTGTTAATGTTAAAGAAAGTAATTTTTTGACGCGAATCTCAGCACGACTCTTGCTGCTCAGCTTGAAGCGCGAAAGATATAAATTTTAAAAGCAAACATAATGTAGGAAATCGCGGTAATACAAATTTTATAGTTTAGAAGCTCGTATCCCGAAGTAAATTGATTTAATATAAAGGTACACGTATATTTAAGACATCTGTTATGTGTTTTCGCTTTAAGGTATACAGGGTGTTTCTGATAATATAGCCATAAATTGAAGGGGATGTTCTTTACAAACTGTTTTGAGTCGAAAATGTAACTCTATCTCCATTCTTCCAACAAGGGTCACTGTTTTCTAGTTAAGATTGGATGGTGTATTTTAAATTTAATTAAGAAACTGATGAAGACAATTATTTCTAATTTAATTAAGGGGTCATCCCTAAAACATCATAACAAATCATAACTCGAAAACAGTGTCCCTTGTGGCAATCAAAATGGAGATAGATGTTACATGCCCAAAGAGCATCCCCCTTAATTTATGGCAGACTTATCAAAAACACCCTGTATATTTTAAAAGTTACTTAGAAATTACGATGTCAAAGTTTTAGATCTTAAGTTGTTATCTCTGCTATTTCGTTTTGCTTTTGCCAACCCATATTTTAAGAAAAAAAAAATAATAAAAATTCTCCCGTACGCGTAGGCGTTTTTACACGCATCGCATATACGCTGAAAAGAACGAAAAACAGAAAAAAAAGCTTGGACTGCCCAGTAATTTTCGTTTTACGATGTATATATAAGAATATTACCAAAAATTTATTTTTACTCCCTAATGATAGATTTGATCTTTTTTTGATAATGGTTGGAAGAACATTTTTCATGTTATCCGAGAACAATAGAAAAGATGTTAAAAAAATATAAAAATTATAGCAAAACTTCTTTATTAGCCCGATCCGAATTTTTTGCAAAAATGAGAAAGAAGAAATTCTACTCAATCCATTAAAGGGCAAGACTAATTTAAATCGTAAGATTTTAAACATGCCAATTAACGCGTCTATGTATTAGTATACCAACGTTGTATAAATACAATAATATTTTTTTAATAATTTTAATTTTTTTCCTTATAAAAAAGAACGAGGAATGAGGCTTAGGCTTAAGCCTAATCTTACACGCCATGTTAATGCTAAGCCTAGTTTGAAGCGCGTGAACTAACCTCTTACGTAATTATGACGTAGAAAGAGAATGATATTAATTCCCTCGCATTTCGAACATTACAATTGATTTTTGGGTGAACATGAAGTTTTTAGATTATATCAAAAATTTGTATCTTGGTGAAATCTAAACCGATTTTATCAAAACTTCTGTTCTTTTAAAGAGAAAAATACCCCATTACCATATTAAATTGGACTTTAAAAAGTGAATTTTTAATTGAACTTGCCCTTTAAGTTAAATTTTGATATATTTATACTTCGTTTTCTTCGTTAGCTAAGTATACAGGGCGTTACGTTTTTAGTTGATTTAAGATATAATTAAAAGCCTTAAATCTGATCATTTAATTTATTTTATATATATTTATTAAGATATTTATAAAACATTTTCGTAAATGTTTTTGGGCAAATTGCAATTATTATTGGCTAAATTAACCTATTTATAAGTGCACATTCGAGGCGGCCAAACAAAACACCCTGTATATAAGCGGTGCGGTCGAATTATATATTTTTAAAAGAGTACAGCTAAGCTTAGCAAGCTCAATACCGCCGCCCAGTTATACGGAAGGTGACTGGCTATAGCTGAACCACTACCAACCAACCACACCCAAAAACTCCCGATCTCTCAGTTCTCGTTCAAATCTATCTTGAATGAGCCTAAAACATTTTATACCTACCTATATCCTCCCCGAAATAAAAAGCCCCAGTTCTTGTACCCTTGGAATGGCAGTAATAGGGTGACCCTGACTAAGGTCATTTCACTCTCCAAGGTCTCTCTAGACGAGGCCTCACAACAGCCGCAGCGTCTTCGTTGTGTGTCTCGGCATCATCCAGATGATTACTTGAGTCGAGTATATACATACACCCCACCCTTTCTTATTTCTCCAAGACGTGTCGTGTCGCTCTGATGCTCCAGTTATGCCCTATGGGCCCTAATAGCCACTTATCCTCGCTTAACTAACTAACTAACTGCTTTCCCATCAGTCCCTGACTGATTATCCACGACTCCCCCTTTTATTTCTTTCCTCTCGAATGATTTTCCGTATCATTTCATTTTAAAGATTCGTTCGCACGTCCGTCCCATGAGGTTCAAGGTTGACAGTTTCCTCTCAAGTTATAGTTGTATGTATATTATCATTAGTGTTTATTCCAAGGTTAGAATAGTGGGTGACGGACCTTAATTGTATAAGATTTGGGAACTTTCGTAGATATGTTTGGGTTGTATGTCTAACTTATTATCAGAAATATGTAATACTTCTCTTCCATGGAAGTATACCATAAAGCGCTGGGTAATTGTAACGTGATCCTCGCCAACATCAAGTACCACTAATAATGGCATAGAGTATTAGCAAGAAGTGATATCTAGTTTATTAAGCAGAAGGTATAAGATGCTTAAGTATTGGCGCGCCATAGTACCAGTCCCCCTTTCAAAATACAAGGGGGGACGTAAAAGCAGGCCGGGCTATTTCGCCTCTCCTCAGTCGGAAAATACGTAATTTTCGTCATTCGCGTCGACCTGACGTGAGTTTTCAAGAACCAATGAGATGCTGGTTGTAATTTAGAGGCGGGGATTAACTCCGGACCTACTATACGTTTGGACTGGAGATAAAGCTGGAAATGTGGCGAATTTATACCTTCTCCATAATAAACTAGATATCACTTCTTGGTATTAGCTTATTTATAAATTGGTGGGTCATAGTCAAAAGTTGGTCCCAAAAGACCCCTTCGCTACTACCTATACGATACAATAGATTTTTATTTTTAAATTGAGATACAAAACTACAAAGACATGTTACTATACGCATAATTTTACTAACTATTAACCCCATTGTTAACTTGTTTCGATTTAAAACCTGAACATGTTTAATTTAACCGTATTCTATGGCGTATATACGTCTCAGTGGTGGTCCATGTCAAACTATCATGTCCTACCGGTATTTTGTCTTCTTTCCCGTCGCCTTTTTTAAATAAAAAATAAAAAAAAACCAAGAGTCCATCCCTGAAATCGAAATAACTATAATTATAATTAAGTCAAATTTAAGTTGGACATCCCCTTTATAAATTTCAGTATCATTAATATTCGGCTTTCTCTCCTAATATAGAGCTTTCATTTGGGAGTTACTTTTAATATTTTTCATCATGCACCATCACCAATTATGGTTAATTAAAAAACGACGCAACAATCATTCTACCATATTTTTCGACATGTTTTTGTTTATATGGGTCAGGCGATTCATTACGCTATTATCTTGAGATTTCGCCTTTTAATGAATCTATTTAATTCATCCAAGAATACGTAATGTCGTTATAAACGTCTTGAATATTTTCTAAATATGTTTATAAGTATTTAATTTTCATGAGTGTATTTAATATACTTATTTAAAATCGCTCCTTTATTTTCCTATGTATACCTTTTTGGAACATATTCAGTCATCAAAGTTTATTCCCACACGATATGATAACTCATTAGTAGATTCATTAAACCAGCCACGCTTTAAAATTAAAAATATAATCTGAATAAACGCTCCTAATATGCCGTAATGACTCCAGCGATTTAGTGTCAAGTGGGAACTTATTGCGTTTTTTTCTTTATTATTATTCAAGTAATTCTTAACTGAGTTTAACTCGAATCTTTTGTTTATTATTAGGATTTATTTAACTTTTATAGCCTTTCTGAAAAATAACAATGTACTTAAATGGATGGGTACTTTTTTAATTTTAATTTTGGACTGTTATACATAATAGTATTCGGACTTGGAGGATTAATACCGTGTGCCAGAAGGCGATAATAGAAGAAGGATGACACTCTGTATCCTCTTAATACTTTAGTTATGTAAGCACATGATTCTTCCCATGCAGGCTCATCCTTTTTGTTTGCTCTCCTGCTCATCAAACTTAATTCAGATGGGTAACTATCGCACCGTGCTAGGGTGAATTCTATAACTGTTTGGTACTAAATCCACAGCAATCAACCCATAAACCTTTATTGTCTTGACGAGAAGCGGAGGGACCAAAATCCACAAGCGCATGCGCCTTGGAAAATAGTTAAGCACTAATAGAGTAATGACGAGGGAACTATTTATCGCGTATGTGATTCGGTTTACTAACCTTGAGTACTCCAAATATAAAATGATGTTGGAAGAATCATGTTACAATTACCCCGCTTTATGGTATGAACACTTCTGTAGGCATACAAGTATTCCAGGCCCCGTAAAATTGTTTTGTTATATTTGAATTAATTTGATTTTGAAACAAGGTGATACGGTAAATCTAAGTGGTGTCCTTGAACGTGAATATTTTTCACACGATCAGCGGATGCGACAGATAGGGAACTATTCCGAAAATAGGCCTCAAGTTAAATATTTGTCCTTAGGCTAAGAAGGAATTTCCAAATGCAATTTATATCACCATCTCATTTCGACTTTCGAGTCACATATTAGGCTATAACTTAAATACACGCAGTCTGCGATTACTGCAATGGAATTAGCTCAAATAGCAACGAATACCCATTTTTTTCAATTCCATTTACCAACCCTAATTTCGCTTAATACTCCTGTCCTTGAAAGTTTCATTTTTTCCTACTTCTTCATCTTCTTTCTCTGTATTTAATTTCTTTTATATAAAATTGCCGGGGAGCATGCAGTTTTTAATATTTTATATAGACCCGTTGGCCGAAAATGCCAGCTTAATAATCCACTCCCCTTTGCGAATTAGATTTCTTAAAAACAGTTGAGACTCGAGACGCGACTTAAGGTAGGCCTATAACGCAAAGAAAAAAAAAAATTAGTAATACGCCCATCTTGCTTGCCGTATATTAAAACTTTCAGATGCCGTTAGGGTTAAATAATATTTATGAATTTATCATGTGTATTTTCGGATATTATTGAATGCCTCTAGGGTTTCTTATTTTTGATAGATTAGGCCATTGCCTAAGATAAAGATTATTTTTACATCCCATGCTTATGAAAAAATAGGACTTTTTTAATTATTATTTTACTACTATCAAGAAGCGATATCTACTAAGTATAAATTCGCCACATTTTCAGCTTTATCTCCAGTCCAAACGTAGGTCCGGAGTTAATCCCCACGTCTAAATTAAAACCAGCATCTCATTGGTTCTTGAAAACTCACGTGAGGGCGACGCGAATGACGAAAATTACTTGTATTTTCCGACTGAGGAGAGGCGAAATAGCCCGGCCTTCTTTTACGTCCCCCCCATGTATTTTGAAAGGGGGAATGGGACTATGGCGCGCGAATACTAAGGCATCTTATACCTTCTTCCTAATAAACTAGATATCACTTCATGGTACTATAGCGTATCATTTTGCGCATCGCAGAGAGAAACTCTAAAAACTAATTAACTATTACAGAACACAAATAGATTTAATTTTCTTCAATTAATGAACTTTTAATTATTCTTGCATTTTAATTTCTTTTTCTTTTAACGGTAATTAAGTTCGTCCTAATCTAAGATTCAATTAAAAATTGACGGTAAAGATCAGATTAATTACTCTTATATATACCAGCATTTCAGAAGCCGTTATAGCGGTAATATAATTTTAAATACCTGTATTAAAACTGGCTCACCTGGTTCTTTTATTTATTATTATCATTATTAATATTATTGTTATTAAATATAAAACTTTAATTTAAACTTTAAGGGGGAGATAAAAATTAATTTTTTTTAAATATTTTTATGTACGGGGTGTTTCTGATAGATTTCGTTAAGAGATTATGAGTCGAAAATGTAACTTCCGGCCCACTTTTTTCAAATTAAGATTGTCCAGAGTATTTTACGGATGACCCCTTAAATTTAATTAAGTAACTGAAAGACAATGATTTCTAATTTAATTTAATTAAGGGGTCATCCCTAAAACGCTCAAAACATAACTCGAAAACAGTGTTATTTAAAATAAATAATAATTTAACCTAAATTTACATAAATTTTCAAATGAATTCGACTTTTTGGCAGACACTAACTAATCCGCAGCGTGTGTGAAAGATTAAACCAGCACAAATATCAAGAGCCTACAAAAATAATTATCCGTAATTGCTCATTTGATAAAAGGCGTACTTCTACCTTAATTCTAATTGGTTAAAGAATTTAATTTAGTTGGTCTGCAGTTTAATATTAAGAATATCGTGATTTAAAGACAAAATAAATGTCGATCTAATCTCTACCACACTGTATATAATACTTCCGCTTTTACACAAAATAAAAATTGGCAAATACAGAAAAAAATAAATAGATAAAAAAAGATTAATTCAGTTTCTATAAATCCTTTTGTTGGTATAATAACTCTAGATATTTTTATTAAATTATATTATAAAAACTCGTCTTTCAACTCGTAAAATTCGTCTCTCTCTCCTCTATCTTGAGTTTGAAATTTGGAATAACGAATAATTTCTTTAACCGCTGTGTTTATTTGTTGTAGGATTTTGTACCTAGTGCTAGATTAAAAGGAAAAAGAAAAAAAACTTTCCTAAGACATTTTTTTTATAGTTTTAAAAACTTGAGAGTAGTTTGATGCTCTTTTATGTTAAAGCATTCAAAAAGTCTATGAACTCGTATATGGGCGGTTTAGGGTCAGGTTAAAGGGTAAAACCAGACGAGCTTTCATTCGAGGAAGAGAAATAAAGGTTTTAAAAAATCAAAGAGAGACTGGATTAATTTTTTTTTCTTTTTATAAATTTCGGGGATAAGAATATAAAGTTAACATTGTTTCTCAATTACTTCATTGTCTCTTTGAAAAAAATCCAAATTTTTCTTTTTAACTTTTAAATTGTTCACAAAGTGGTGTGAATTAAAAATAAAAGTGCTGGTTTATTTAATGGGGACTATACAACAGGTGAACTCCTTTGAACTGTAAACGAAATTTAATATATAGCTCATGGGTCAACATACCCTACCCTTTGAATCATCCGCCTGCGTGGCTAACGCGAGGGAGGTCCACTAATTAAAAATAACTTATTTCGTTTGAATGATAGCGGACTATACACGCCTATTTTTTAGAAGCTCCAGATGAGCGGTTAAATTGAATTTTGAAAAACTTGATGTTTTTTTTTTTTTTTCAATTTTAAATTCAATTTACCCCTAGAAGAATTATAGCCCCATATTTTTTATACTGGTTTGTAAAAACAACCAGGAGTAGTTACTTAATAACCAGACATTTTGACGTGATGAAAAAGCGTTTAATTTCATCACCTTTCCAACTAAAGCGTGATCGAAATCCATGATGAGTCTGAAATTCATGTGATATATTTCTTCAATCAAGAAAAGAGGGGTTCGCCTAACGTTTCAACTCGAAATGAGTTGATTTAATTCCGTGAAGAAGTTAGTTATTTGAAGTGACGATGACGGTTAAAATTAGTGTCAGTAGAAGGGGATAACAGAAGAAGGATGACACTCTGTATCCTCTTTAGTTATGTAACTTGATTCTTCCCAGGCTCAACCTTTTTTTTTTTTTTTGCTCTCCTGCTTATCAAACTTCAGAATGGCAACGCGCCTTGCAGGGTGAATTCTATAACTGTTTGGCACTAAATCCTCAGCAATCTACCCACAAACCTTGATTGTCTTGATGTGGGACAAAAATCCACAAGCGCATGCGCCTTGGCAAATAGTTAAGCAGCGCTAATAGAGTAATGATGAGGGAACTATTTACGGCGTATGTGATTCGGTTTAGTAACTTTGAACACTCCAAATGTAAAATGATGTTGGGAAGAATCATGTTACAATTACCCCGCATTGTGGTTGGTACACTTCTCTCGAAAGGAAGTATTATATACTTCTAGTGACAGTAATTGGTGTTTTTGTCATACTTTAGGTTAGTATATAACTTTTTCTGACGTCTCGGCCTCAAAAATCATATATTAATTAACTTGTCTAGAGTACATGTTCTTTTGTTTTTAATGGGTGTCTTTAAACGTTAAACCCCTTACCTACCACGACGCGAAACTAAGAAGAATCAGAACATGTTGTCATATTAATTTGAACAAGTACATTTTCGCTTGTAGTATTAAACAAACTTAAACCCTCCTTTCGTCTCCAGTGGCAACTAACCCTCTTAATCATCGTTTAATATTGATTGCGAGAACGACTTAACACTGCACCAAGTACCAAACCCTACCAAGACATCGTGAGGCATTGTTTAAGACCAGGTTAGGGTTAGAAATCGTTCAAGTAGCTAAATACCACAGGTGGTCGCTTACCTCGACCCATGTATGCATGGTGCAGCAGCACGCGTTGTTAGCTCTAGTTTAAAAGGGGTCAATCTCGAATCTTGTCAGCGATTATAGTTTTGTTATATACTAAAGTGAATGTAGCTTGTCTCTGAAAACAAAGGGTAGATTGATATTCTTTGTGTAGGGTTGTAGAAGTCAATTGACCTCGTTTGGTTTTTGGTTAATTCGAACATCGGGAGCTACTTCTGGGGGAATCTCGCAATATAGTAGCTGGAGTTCATTTCTAATGGAATGTTCTCGTCATTTCCAGGGAGACCAACAGGCCAATGAAATCCCATATTTTTGAACCCCTATAATTTCATGAAAGGTCCTATGATATCGTATGTTTTTACTTTGTCGAAGTCTTCGTACAGTTTTGCATAAAATTTATCAAAATTTAGCTCTTTTCTCGAGATCACATTTGACTAGACACCGAAATTACGGAGCTCCCTCAGGATATGTTAATTAAGTTTCTCTTTTCAAAGTAAAATCCAATTTGTTATTTTATTTAGATTTTTCCCACATAGTTTAAGCCAGAATAGTATTATATATGATCATCATTTTTAGTATTATGTTTTCCTATAAAAACACATTTTTTCTCCTATAAAATTCTATAATTCTGAGAAAAAATTCCTATTTATCCTATAAGGAATTTAAATATTTAAATATGCTGGGCTCCCTGCATTTCGCAACTTTTAATAGGATTATCTTCGAGGAACATTCGTGGTGGGACGATTTAGTCAAGTCAAGCGGTCCTTATATTATCGTTTCGTGCGGTCCCAGCCACCACAAGCTGTCAATCTCTTAGACGGTATTAAGCTAAAATTCAAACGTAAACACAAAAATAAGCAAATTTAAAACTTCGGGGAGAAGTTAGAAGATGGCTTGAAGAGCGTCTTATACAATCGTGTACAGTGCCCTCTTCGGGATCTCTTGTATGGTCACGATCTTTCATTCTAGGTCATCAGAGCGCCGCCAAGATCGAAAAGATATTGGCTAACAGCAGCCCATTTCGCTCTGTTTTAGATATGGTTACATTGTAAGATTATACGTGACGCAATTTCACGTGACGCGTGATCAACATTTGTTGCGGAGCTCTTGCGTAATTTAGACAAGTAGTTCATGAAGGTGAATAGAATGGGTTTATTTGTCTCGGGTGCTTCCGCGAGACCTATTGACGCTTGACCAGGGTTGGCAAGTTTTTGCCAGGGGTGGAAAAAACCGCGGTTTTTACCTGGTAAAAACCGGGTGGCAAAAACTAATTTTTCCGCGGTTTTTACCGCGCGGTTTAAACCAGGTTAAAACCGGTGGCAAAAACCATTTTTTCCGCGGTTTTTTCCACTTTTTAAGGTTTTTTCCAGTTGCTATGTGAAGTATTTGACTAATTATTCGTTAAATATTCGCGAAAAACCTGGCAAATTTGAATACTAAAAATTTAATAGAGTAATAAACACCTCAAATTTAAAAATTAAAAATACTATTGTTATTTTTCTAACATAACAATAACAAACATCACGAAAATGCACTTAAAACTCGCTAGTTTACCACTTTGTAACCATGAATTTAGTTTTTGCCGGGTTTTTGCCAACCCTGCGCTTGACAGTTATTTGAATATGAGTGGGAAAACGTTTCCCCTCAGAATTATAAGTTTCTCAAATGGTACTTTGGTTAAAGAAGAGAGCAGTTGGTAATTAGTTTAATTTAATACGTTTAATTGACCTACCAGCGGAAGAGCACGTGTGTATAGTCAGACGTATATAATTATTCTGTTCGAGAGAAGTTTTGGCCTACCACAAAGCGGAGTAATTGTAACGTGGTTCTTCCCAACATCATTTTACATTTGGAATGCTCAAGTTACTAAACCGAATCAAATACGCAATTTGCCAAGGCGCATGCATGCGCTTGTGGATTTTTGTCCGACGTCAAGACAATCAAGTTTTATGGGTTGGTTGCTGGGGATCAGTTGTGCGATGTCCATCTGAAGTTTGATGAGCAGGGGAGCAAACATATAGGGTGAGCCTGGGTAGAATCATGTAACATAACTAAAGCATTAAGAGGATACAGAATATCATCCTTCTCCTATTATCCCCTTCTGATATAGTCTATCGAAAGAAGAATGGTTAATTTATTATGAAATCTAGTTTACAAAATAGTGTCCAAGTTTGGCCTCAATGTTTCTAGGGTTTGATTTGTAACTTTAAAAAAAAAGGAAAAAAATTCGAACTCATTTGGAATTCACTTCATCAAACTAAACTTTTACACGCACTTGCATCTTTTGCTCGTATAGGTATATATATTTATTTTTTTTTAGATATAAAAGGGCCCTAATATTTCAAATTTTATCAACCAACGCCCTTCTTACAGTTTTAAGAAACATCTTTCGGGACATCAGAAGTTAAATACACTTTCTCTTATACGTAAGGCGTTAATACTATGTATGTATACATCTTTTCCTTCATGTCACTAGTTAACTATAAACAGGGTCGCTTAAAAAAACCTATAGGAAGGGAGGGGTCCTTTCCAAAATGAAATCTTCGCGCCTTATATCTGCTAAACGCGGTGTAATCCTTAAGATATGTGAGTACCCAGAAGTAGATGAAATATTTTAAGAAAGAAGTTATTAATTCGATATTAAATTTAATCCTTCCATATCTATCAAAAGATTGGATTAAAAATAAGATTACTTTGAGTTAATTTCAAGTATGGATCTTGTGATGTCGGGGTAAGGCCATCTTTACTTGACTGATTCGCATGGCGCTCTAGGGCGACTCTGAAGTTGTAACAGGGCGTGGCACGTCGTCCTGGGCTCTAGTGTAGCAACTGGGGCCCACCGGGATTGATTTTTTTTTCTTGGTTTTCTTTTTGATGGAGTCGATCGTTTCCCAATAACTTATCATACATTTAATTCACCATACTTATAAGTAACGGGGATCTATAGTTAAACTGTTAATTATAAGTCGATATTAAACCTAAGACTCGTGTGCCCCTTGGGCAATAAATGAAAGTCAATTTCACGATTAATAGATAGCCCGTACATGATGTTTGATTTACTAGCATAAACTAAGAATCTTTGTTAAAATTGCTCACTGACTGTTTAACGAATCGAACCCACGTATAACCATAAGTTTATAAGATATGTTCCATAAGTATGACATTAACTATGTTTGTAGTGCTAGAGGCTCACTGAGAGTTAGTTCAAGAACGACAAGCGAGAATTGAAGTCCTACACTCGGTTAATTTTGCAGAACTTCCATCTTCCTATTTAGTCTGTACTAAGCCTTTGACAGCGCCTCATCAGGCGTCGCTTTACCTCGAATCATTGATCCTCGTCAATTCATGACAAGCTCCAGTTTGTAACCAGTGACAAACTTATGGAACATATCTTATGAACTAACAGCGATACGATGATCTTACCATCTGAACTAACTAACTACACCCATTTGCCAAAAGGCTTGAAGTTATTTCTTCGAATAAAAATCAGTTTTTCAAATCAAAGCACGTTAATCCAAATATATAAATTACTACTATTGACTTTCCTTCGGCCATGGAAGCTAATTATCATTTTCGTATTTGGGAATGGAATAGTATTTGCATGTAGGTACATGTTTCGAATGCTAGAAAAAGAAAAATTTAATTAGGGGTGGAACATTTTCGTGTATTTATTTGATTGCAAGCCTGGCTTAACCCCAGAATTAATATTAATTATAACAGCACGTGATATTGAAAAATAAAATAATACAAAGATTATGACGTAAAATTAAATTTGATGATTTTTTAGACCTAGTTATTAAAATTGTAATCTAAAATAAATAAAATGAGGTTGTTAATCAAAAATGAAGAAATTAACCACGGGGAGTTATACCGTATATAAGACGACGCGTGTTTTAATTTTGTAATTAATTTATGTGTTTATACGTAATAGGGTTCGTAAATTTGTTTCGTAAGAAGCCCACATTTATTTGATTTATATTAGTTAATTCTGAATAATAAAATTAACAGGACTTCTCAGTAAAATTTTAAAGTGAAAGTTTGAACTTTTAATAAGCCGTAGTTACGATCTGAGATTAAATTCAATTCCGGATGCGGTTAGGTTAATTCTAGAGGTGCAAATGGGTCATTCCTCGACGGGTCTCAAAATATAATCAAACCACGGAAGGGATACAGGAACGGTGCGAGAGATTCCAGCCAGCTCTCGAATCGCGATCAACTACTGAATATTAAACGTTTTCTTTTTTTTATTTGCTTCTAATTTTCCCATGCTGATTAGTTATAGGTTATATTACGTACATATTATGTTGTTCAAAAGTTATTTTACTTTTGCGGGCGAGAAAGTTGTAGGGATATTTGGGTCATGGAAGGTGTTTATAGCGCGGAAACTACCGCTGTGTTCGAAAAGGAATTTCAATTTCTCGAATTAAATATGTATCATTATGGATAAAAGCCAATTCACTTGTATTTTTATTATTTTTTTTTTTTTATATTTTTCAATAATTTTTTTCTTCAAGAGTTTTTTTTTTTTTTGATAAGTCTGAAATAAATTAAAGGTTGCTTTGTTAGGGTCAAATTGAGTGGAAAGAGCGAAACGTCCCTGATATTCTTAATCTTTAACATTCTCAATTACTTAATTCAAGAAGTGATATCTAGTTTATTAGGGAGAAGGGATAAATTCGCCACATTTCCAGCTTTATCTCCAGTCCAAACGTATAGTAGGTCCGGAGTTAATCCCCGCCTCAAAATTACAACCAGCATCTCATTGGTTCTTGAAAACTCACTTCAGCGCGACGCGAATGACGAAAATTACGTATTTTCCGACTGAGGAGAGGCGAAATAGCTCGGTCTCCTTTTACGTCCCCCTTTGTATTTTGAAAGGGGGACTGGGACTATGGCGCGCGAATACAAAGGCATCTTATACCTTCTCCCTAATAAACTAGATATCACTTCTTGCTTAAGGTGAACTTCTGTTTGTCCACGTAGCTAACCCGAATACAAACAACATAAAAAATGCTGGTTTCGCATCCATCCACGAAACGTTGTATTCCCTAATATTATATTTATTCGTTAACATTTCATGTACAACCTATAACATTACACCCTCCTCCATTTCTTAAAAACAATCTTTCAAAAATTTCTTTACCTCCTGTTGTATGCCGTCAGATAATTTTAAATTGCACGGTGTTTAAGATTATGTTTTTCTTCTCTCTCTTTATCTTCCTTCTATGGTATATGGGTGCCTGTATGTAATTACGTTCGACTGACTCGTCTTGTCAAGAAAACATCGAAGATGTTAAGGTTTATTCCTTGTTGACCCAAATATTGCGGGGGTGGCTGACTGAACAGCCAGTTAAAGGTGTTAGTAGCCTCGAACTCTCGATAATACTTGATGTTACCGAGATCACGAACGCGAATCGTTCGACCTTGAAGGTGCGTTTTCAAAGGCGCGTGTTGAGGGTAAAAATCGAGCGGGTGCGAGAAAAAACTAAAAATTCTCGCACCCGCTCCGCGAGCAACCGTTTTCATTAAAGCGATATTTTTTGCGGGTGCGAGTAAAAACCGCGAGCGGGGAAAAAAATCGCTACCCGCTCCGATCAGATTCAATTAGATATTCTCGCTAAGCGTTTTTCTTTCTCGCTTAATGTTTGTGATGTCATATTTTTCGTAGCCAATGGGAGCGTCGAAAACTTTGGCGCGTGTTTTAAGTGCAGCGCGAGACTTAAAAAGTCTACGTTTTAAGCCTAATTATTCCGAGTTTTAAAAGTGAATATAAAAATGGGTAAACAATTCTTAATAAACGAAAATATATGACTAATTCGAGCTGAGAATAAAAGAGTTTTAGATGAAAAGAAAGAAAAATTGGTAATTTAGTTGGAAAAAGAGACATTAGGCCTATATGGAGCTTATCGCCACACAGATTTAAAGAGAATAAATGGATGGATGTAGCGACGAAAATGGAGATGAATAGTACGTTTTTTTGTGATATAGGTAGGTGTTTTTCTTCAGCTTAAATGTTTATTATTTAGAAAATGAATGTAAAACATTTACTGAAAAATTAGGCTTAACGATCTCTCTATGCACGTTTATCGCGCACATGAAAACGGTTGGCAAAAAAGTATCGCTAGCGCAAGCGATAGCGAGAAAAAAGAAAATTTCTTGGCGAGAAAAAAAAATCGCGCGGTCCGCTTCTCGCTAAAAATACCCTCAACACGCGCCTTTGAAAACGCACCTTTATGTAATTGCGCGGTTTTCCAGGAAGAAACTGTGGAAAGGGTAACACGGTGTAACCAACCTGGGGTCCTCTGTTAGAGGACATTTTATCTCATTCGGTACACTTTAAATTACAGTAATAGCTCCTTTTTCAACAGTCGGTGGTCATAAAGGTGTCTGGTGTTTGTACAACCTGGTTTATTTAAAACTTAACATCCGGTATGTGAATCCAACGATGTTTTGTATGACTTCAAACAATAGGACTGGTAACAGTGGTTGTCCACATACCAACGGATGTTTCGTCTAACCCTATAATCAAGCAGGACCATTTCTTTTAATAAATTTTGAATGTTTCAATGACGTATGTCCAATTGATTTAATAAGGCAAATTTGTACAATCTTGTTTATTTAAGACGTAATAGGTGAATCCCACGACGTTACGTTTGAAGTCATATCTATGGTCTTTGTTTTTCACGAGGGGGAAACCACTTGTGAAATCAGGTGTACAAAATTTTTGAAATCACAATTGAAGTCCATAAATTGTTTTTGAAGTCTCTATAAATCGCAAAGTTTAGTTGAAATCTCGGAAGTCTTAGGAAGTCCCTAGAGAATCCCTTGAAGTCATGCGAAGTCCCTTGGAAATCGCTTGAAGTCATGCGAAGTCCCTTGGAAATCGCTTGAAGTCAGTCGAAGTCTCTCGGAAGTCTCTTGAAGTCATACGAAATCCCTTTGAAATCTCTTGAAGTCTCTCTGAAGTGAAGAGAAGTCATACGAAGTCTCTTGGAAATCTCTTGAAGTCTCTTGGAAATCTCTTGAAGTCTCTTGGAAATCTCTTGAAGTCTCTTGGAAATCTCTTGAAGTCTCTTGGAAATCTCTTGAAGTCTCTTGGAAATCTCTTGAAGTCTCTTGGAAATCTCTTGAAGTCTCTCGGAAATCTCTTGAAGTCTCTTAGAAGTCATACGAAGTCCGTTGGTAATCTCTTGAAGTCAAATGAAGTGGTAGAAAAATCCCTTGAAGTGTATTGAAATTCCGTCTTTCATAAGTGGAAATTTCCTTTTCTTCAAATTTTATTTTCAATAGTCTTGATCAGGGCCGGAAATAAGCACAGGACAATAAATTTTGGAAGTTTTGATAGCTTGACTATGGAGATGTGATACTATTTCTGCACACTACAGTGGACAATGTCCTATAAATTTTCCAGTCAAACAGGGGGGGGGCTGGTCTTGATCCCTCAATTTTCGGCCGTCTTCGGAGGTGCAATGCTACCAGACTCTTGTGCCAGACACTCTTCCCCAGAATTTTTTCCTTTTTGGACTTATTGTCGGCTGCTAATCATTCCGTTTTCAAAGAATATTCGTAAAAACGATATATTTTTGTTTGTGGCGAAGTTTAATTGGCTTAATTTAAACTACTATTTAACTAAATTGGGAACCTTCGAAATACAGCATACAAGCAGCCAATTTAAAAATTGTGTCTTCTAGTTCTCTGAACTATGAATTCGAGTATGAATCAGACGATAATCAGTTTCAAAAACCTGAGGGGTCGGACGTTTTGGAAAAAGTGTACGCGATTTCGAAATCCAATTTGATTTCTTCGGATTTCGTTTGATTTCGTCGGAATTCAATTGATTTCGTCGGATTTTGTTTGATTTCAAAATTCGATAAAATCCAACGGATTTTGCAATTTTTCCCGTGATTTCCTCGGATTTTTTCCATGATTTCGGCAGATTTTGGGATATTTCAATTGATTTCGTTGGATTTTGTGATTTCTTTTGAGTTTGGATTTCGTGAATTTTGTAATGGATTTCGCGATTTCGTTACTGATTTTGTGATTTCTTTGTTGATTTTGTGGTATCTTTACTGATTTTGTGATTTCTCTACTGATTTTGTGATTTCTTTACTGTTTTGTTATTTCTTTATTGATTTCGGATTTTTTATGAGATTTTTTAAGTTGGATTTCGCGGGTAGCGTACGGGATTTCATGAATGGCCGACCCCTTGCAAAAACTACTGGCCAAGCGCTCACTGGCGTGATTGAGTTAGCTATGCCACGACAAAAACTTCTTTCCGTAAATAGCGGCCGATCCGTGATCATATTTTCCCGCGTGAAACGTCGCAGAATTCTTGAGACATAAGCGACGATCAAATGGATCTGTATACTATCCGGGCTTGTATCTGCGCCATATAATCAAGAAGGAATTTACTATAAGAAGGCCTAACAAGTTGGGAAACCAAAATAAACCTCTCCGAGCCGAGACGAATTTTCTTTCTAAACACAGCCAATGAGAAAAACCGGAAATACATAGTTCATATTGGCGAAATATTGTCAAGGTCTTTAGCAAAGGCTTAAGCGTTTGACAATTTCCTTTGTATCCTCAATAATTCTAATGAAGACCTAAAATGTACCACTGAAGGGTGTATTTAACTTTCGGCTCACTCTGAACCGTTAACACCTCCTATAAGAGGAGGCGAAACTAGGTCATTTCTAGTGTAAATCTAGAATATCTTATTTCACAGACCCAATCGTTTCAATACTTGTGGATAGATGAAAAGATAACATCCATATTATCTAATGAATATTAAAAATGCGTTTACACTATATAAAAATGTAGTAAAGCTGAATTAAAAAGTAAACACCAAATTTAAATGTTAATATCAAAAGATGTTCTTGGAATATTAAGATGAAACAGAGCTTTATAGCTACACAACTACTAAAAGAATCGTAATGCCGAAAAATATTTAAAATATTTCCATTTAATATTCTGCAAAAAGGAAATGTTATCGTTTTGTAAGAGATCTTATCATCCTACTCGCTTTATATTAACTTTGATATGCGTGTAGTGTTTCGATTCGGATGCAATCTTCATTACTCGTTCTATATAAACTCTCACTTGTGTCATTACATAGAAATAAGTTTATCTTAAATAATTAATTAAATATAAATGATATTAATTATTTTAATCGCCAGTAAATAGCTTTAAAAATAGTTAAATCGTTTAAAATAAATTTGTTCCTATTATCTTTCGAAACTCTGCTAATAATGACGTTTAAAGTGAAGGGTACCCCTCTTGCCCGCTTCCTTCAAATTTTGGGGTATATATACGATTCGTTTCCATTATAATAATAGATAAAAACGCATTCGCGTGAACCTTTGGTGGAAGCCCTACCATTGGGAGGCTAGACGTTTCTCGTAACCCTAGCTGATCGCCGCGTATATCTTAAAACCAAACGATAACGATGGAGAAGAAGCCGGAATGGACAAAGACCCGAAGATGGTGGTGCATAGAAGCTGGTGTCAATGTGGGATTGACGAAGAACAGAAGATGGAGGTGCTTACGGGCCAGCAAGTGCAGGCTAGTGTCCATGTGGGATGGACAAAGACTAGCAGATTGTGGTCCTTAGAAACCAGTTAGTAAAGACTGGTGTTGGCAGATGAATGGGCAAATTTCCGTGAACCGTGAACGCGTTCCGGAAATGGGTTATTTGTTTGCTCCGATTTGTAAACTGCGAACGCGGTCACGTGAGGTCTGACAGACAGACAGACACACAGACAGACAGACAGACACACACACACACAGACAGACAGACAGACACACAGACAGACACGTCCAGTGCAATACCTCTCCGTGACGTCATCGTCACTCGGAGAGGTAAAAAGGCGTCCGGTGCGCGCTTGATAGTCGACAATCCCCCCTCATGGGTGGGGGGAGCCTGGAAAAGAAGGCGGGACTTAATATTTTATCTTACTCTATGTTTTCCACCATCTATCTCTTTTACCTTCTCGTTAAGCCTTGGTTTGGTTTTTGGAACTCACGAAATCATAAGTATAGTACACTTGATTCGATTTAGAAACAATTATAGAAGGAACGATTTTCACGTAGAGACAAGTATTCAAAATCCATTAAGTTAGGTTCAAAACCTTTAACTAACTTGTTAATGGCAATTAAAAACCATTCCCTAACCGTTTCAGCACCGCTGGCAGCCTCCATTTTCTGCTTACTTTGCTAGACGTTTTCTTTCTCTATTCGGAATACGTCAATCGCGTCTGTATGACCTATCCCCGCGGAATCCAATAGGAAAGCGCAGAGCAATGAGGGACATGAAAGGGGTGGGGCTTACTTGTCCACTAACACCGGCGTAAGAGTAGAAGCGTAAAATCTAGTGACTTAGGCATTCTTATAGTAAATTAATTCTTGATATAATTCTGCATAGATAATTGCTTTCGGTTGCTCTGCACCTTAGTACTTAATAGCGAAGTACATATATATATTTTAATTATTACAATTTAATGAAGTCTTGAGAAAAAAATAGAAATCGGCTTTAGTCTATAAATTCTATTGAAGTCAGTTGAAGTCTTTAAATTATGTTGAAGTCACTAGAAGTCTTTAAATTATGTTGAAGTCACTAGAAGTCTTTACAAATTCTATTGAAGTCACTTGAAGTCTATAAAATGTAATGAAGTCACTTGAAGTCTATAAAATGTAATGAAGTCACTTGAAGTCTCTAAATTATATTGAAGTCACTTGAAGTCTTCATAAATTGTATTGAAGTCACTTGAAGTCTTTATAAATTGTAATGAAGTCACTTGAAGTCTTTATAAATTATATTGAAGTCCCTTGAAATCTTTATAAATTTTATTGAAGTCATCTGAAATCAAATACAGTTAGTGAAGTCTTTGAAGTCGAATGAAGTCTTTGATAGTTCAATTGAAGTCATTTGAAATCTGAAATCAGGTGTACAAAAATTTTCTTAGTGGTTTCCCCCTCGTCTTTGTTTTTCAGATACCACCGGATGTTCCGTCTAACCCTAATCAACCAGGACCTTTTCCTTTTCATAAATTTTGAATGTTTTAATGACGTATTTCCAATTGGTTTAATAAGGCATATTTATAAACACTTTATTTCTAAGGACCACAAGTTGGCTACATACCGCTTTGGAACTTCGTTTTTCCATAGGAAGCTTTAGTTTAAATCGATGCTGACGATGATCAATTTCTCCTTTCGCTATCTTCCGCCATCGGAGGGTTAAAAAGATGAAGATGGCACTGATAATAAAACGCTTATTCAATTTTTTTCCTCCCTTTATTTCACGCTGCAACAGACAGAATTTTCCTAGATTTTAAGTTAACATCGTTAATCTTGATTTCGTTTCTGGTTATTTTTCTTATTCTTTTACACAAGATGGAATGCGAATTTTAAATTTTTTTTGATCTGTACGTGTTTCGTTATATAACGACAACGTAGCTTATGGATCGGAGTTTGGTGTGTGTGTGTGCGTGCATTTCGGGCACGCGATAAACAAGTTTGGAGGGTTTCGAGGTCACATTGGAATAGTTTAAACACTTGGAATAATTACAGCGTTCACTCTGAGGTTTGTGGAATGATCAACTTATTGTTAATACCTTACCTAGTGAAGGTGCGTTTTCAATCAAGAGTTTCTCGATCTAAATTTAATTTTTTGAGTCAAATGTAGCAGCCAAAAGCCAAGGCAAAAAATCAATGTTTTCAAACCAGCTTGAAATTTTGCTTTGCGTCTTTTCAGGCTTTAAATCTTCGAGAAGTAGATATCTAAATCAGTTTGATAAAAAATTGCTTCTCATTTTCTTTAAGCTTTGCCGCTCAAAGTAAAAGAAATTGAGTTACGCCATCTTTAGTAAATTTTATTCATTTGAATTATTTGTTTGAAAACACACGCAGCTATTAACATAACGTAATTGAAACCTTTCTTGTTGTAATTCTTGTTTTATTGGTCAACTCTCGCTTACGTTATAAAAACGTGGCTGCCGTGTACACAACCTCAAAAAGGAAAGTGTTAAAATTGATCGCTTATAATGTTTGCTTAGTTTTGTGGGCTTTTTTTGCGTTTTTCTAGTTGTTTGACTGTTTTCCGTGGTTCATGATAGCTCCATGTAGAGTTTAAAATGGGGAATAACTCGGAGAAAACTTAACATTCCTGTTCTTTTTATTGGATTTACTATTGACATTATGGGTTGGATCATACCAAAGCCATTTTCTTCGAAACTGAGAATTAAGTTTATTTAAGATTGGTAGCCTTTGATATTGATGAATTTTGACGAAGTCGTTCATTTTCAAATTGAAATTGCTTTAAAAAAACCCGTAATAATACATATTGTTACGTAGGAATAAGTAACGAGACTGAGTTTCTAACTTTAACTTTACAATTTTATTAACGCTAGGCGGGAAATATACAATAGGCCGTAGTAATACTAAGCCTTGGACGGACGCGTGTAAAAGACCCGTGAACGCGACGGTACGAAATACTCCCGTACGGAGAAGGCTTTGGTAGGGACAGGACCTTTACGTTCCCGCTATCCTAACTAGGCCTAAAGGGTAAGAGCTAGCTTTTCCAGCCGGCGATCCTACCCCGTAGAAAGGCTTCGCTTATTCAGCGTTAGTCCCTTTTACCTCCGTAGCAAAGATCATTCTGGGGTCTGGCTTTGAGCCGGGCTGCCTTTTATACCTAGCGGGAGGAGTGACGAGCACTTTTGGGGTGTCTTATGGGACATATTTCCCTGTCTGTCTTTTACACGCTGCCGTCCGAGGCGGGCGTGACAGCTCCCCCGGAAGGGAAGAGCCGTCCACGGCGAAAAATAAGATAAGAATAAAAAATTACATGGGTAAAAAATGATACAATAACATAAACAAAACATAATGATGATAAGTGACGCGATCCGAGCGGGATCGTAGTCCAGTCTCCAGATCACATGGAATGGGTGTTTTCCCCGTATTTAGAACACTGCATGGCGGGGTTATGGTAACGACGTTGAAAAGTTTGGTAGGTCCTGGCGGAGAGTGAGAGCAGCGAGGGCCGCAGTGACGGCGGCGGTGATGTCTGCAGCGGTAGCCATAGTAATGGATTTTGTCCCAGCCAGGGGAGGTGCTTTGGAGCGGACCTCTACGGCTTTTCGTCGAGTAGGTTCCTTAGAGAACGGGCCGAACCCTGGAATTAGTTGAAGATGCCTTCTGGAGCGGCGGGGGGAAGTTTCCGTAACTAAAAGATTGTTTCTCGGTAGAGCAATCTCGGGAACGGTATCGTTGTACCCTTCGTAGTCCGTATATTCTTCGGTATCTGACGATAGACTCATGCGGTAGATAGCGACGGAGGGATGGGAAGAGTGCCCGGCGCCTCCACCAGTTGTTACGTAGGAATAAGTAACGAGACTGAGTTTCTAACTTTAACTTTACAATTTTATTAACGCTAGGCGGGAAATATACAATAGGCCGTAGTGTAATACTAAGCCTTGGACGGACGCGTGTAAAAGACCCGTGAACGCGACGGTACGAAATACTCCCGTACGGAGAAGGCTTTGGTAGGGACAGGACCTTTACGTTCCCGCTATCCTAACTAGGCCTAAAGGGTAAGAGCTAGCTTTTCCAGCCGGCGATCCTACCCCGTAGAAAGGCTTCGCTTATTCAGCGTTAGTCCCTTTTACCTCCGTAGCAAAGATCATTCTGGGGTCTGGCTTTGAGCCGGGCTGCCTTTTATACCTAGCGGGAGGAGTGACGAGCACTTTTGGGGTGTCTTATGGGACATATTTCCCTGTCTGTCTTTTACACGCTGCCGTCCGAGGCGGGCGTGACAATATCCCTCGGAAAAATTTTTTATTCACTAAATACTAAATAAATTCAACTTGTTAAAGTTTTACCCATATCTTTTGACATCTTTAACCACAAATAATCATATATTCTTAAATAGTATAAATTTGTCAATTTGATTTAAATAAAAATACACACGACCTTGCTTTTACTTCACTAACTAAATTAAACGCGATGGAATGAATATTTACCTAAAAAACTTCTGCATATCCAAACCGAATGAAAAGGGGTTTAAAACGTAAAAATTTCAGCCAGATATTTTCCACGGTATAGAAAAATAAAACCGCGTATATACATTATTTTTTAATAATTTAAAACTGTATTATACAGGTAGATTTTTTTTAGCAAGCTGAAGTTGTCTGATACCTTTTTCATTCGAAGGAATCATAAATTTATAAGATATGTTCCCTAAGTATGACACTACCTACACTTCATAATGCTAGAGACTTGCTAAGAGCTATTAGGCCTTTCCGAAAAAAACCAAAGGAATCCTGGGTAAAAGGTCCGACAGTAGTTCATTCGAGTCAGTTCAGTTCTAGCAGCAGCCAATCAAACCAAAGTACTTATAAAGGCCGCTTTCTGTCTAAGATTTAACGTCATAGTCGTATTTTTGTACTTTCGAGTTTCCAGTTCTTGTTAGTTATTATTTATACTTATTTTTGTAAAATATAGTTTAAATATTATCTATTTATAACAGTTAAAAACGCCGTTAAGCCTAACTATATCCCAATAATCCAGCACCAGCTGGCGTATCAGTGACGTTTATCCGCTTGATGTGCGCGTGCGCGGGACCTTTTAAACAAGATGCCCCGGGCTCCGAAACTTTTTCGGTTAATTTTGCAGTCCATCTAGTTCTTATTTAGTCTGTACTAAGCCTTTGACAGCGCCCAGTAACCAGGCGTCCCTTTACCTCGAATCTATGACCTACTTCAATCACTTCATGACAAGCTCCAGTTTGTAACCAATGACAAACTTATGGAACATATCTTATGAACTTATGAAGGTATGTATATCACTGCGGGAGTTTTTTCGATCGCCCTGCTGGTTGAATCGCAGAGGCACCAACCAGGCATCGAAAGAGCGTAATGTTTATTTCATAGATGATAGAGTTTGCAATGCAATCAACGCTAAGTCAAGTTGGTTAAAAAAAACATTATAGTTTAAACGTCGTAAGGATCGTGCGATTTAAACCGTATCCACGCCACGAGAAACCCGCGTGGTATCGTACAGTACATACCAACAATTTCAATATGAAAATTCACAATTCACGGTACAATTTAACCCAAGAATGCTATTCCTGCACTGGTGTAATTTCGGGGTAAGATGGAGTAAGGTGAAGCGTGGTTTACACTAGCACTAGGTTCACGGCTGGACGTCCTATGGTCTTGTTGACCCGTTCGTCACGCGCTCGCTGCGTCTAGTCTCGCGTGCAGCATCATTTTAGAACAAGTCATACCGTTCACGGATGTTTCTGAGCGTTTTACTCGGAGCAGCCTAAGGACAGACATGTTCCGAACGCTCTAGTGCACACTTTAAATGGATCTATCCCCCTTTTTTCTCATCATAATATTATTTGAAACCGCTGAAAATAGAATCTCACCTCATCTCGAGTTTAAATTCTTTTTGATATTGTTTAGTTTCGTTAGTTACGCAGTTGGTATTAAGGAAAACACGAAGACCGCGCGCGCGTGCACGTGTGGATATAAGAGAACTATTTTCTTTACCCGCGTTTTTAACAAAAGAAAAATATGAAATTAAATCTAATACACAAGAAAAAAAAATAGAATTTGTTTTCGTTGTTGCATGGCGTAAAGTTATACGTTTATACAAATTCAAGTTTCTTTTCTTACCTTTTGAACACTTCAAAAATAGAGTTCAAATTTTTAACAGTACATTGGTCTGAGAAAATACGTGTAGAAAGCATTTTTGTACTTGGAAATTAACTTAGAAATATCTGAATTGTATTTTATATTTCGAGTCTATCAATAATTTAAAAGATTTCCGAGAATATTGACCTCATCATTGTCACCGCAATATTCTAGGAATAATTCAAGTTTAATTGAACTTTAATTAACACTTTAATATTGAAAGTTTAAAATAATTATATTACCTTTGGGGCAAATTAATTCCATTGTGTTTAGGTTCTAGACTTAGTTCAATAACTCTAAATTATAAAGCACTAACTGATTACTGATTAGTCAGAAAGGTTGTAATGACGTTTAACAAAGAACAATTATTGAGTTAATCATAATCAAGCTGCGGGTAATATACCCTTTAAAAAATTATGTTCAGATTCCCATGGATGTATAGTGTTCATATGTTACGTGACAGTTTCAGCCGCGGGCGTATAGACCCCGATTATTACGAGTCTCGAGCTGATATAACTTTAGCTAGAGCCTGAAGAAGATTTAGGGAGATAGCTTGCCTACTCGGGCGTGGTTCATTGGTCGATTTTCTACTATACGTAATCTCAAACAAAAATATCTTGATGCACCATATTTTGGAGCTCATCCTAATAAACGACCGCTCCTTGCAATTTTCTCAACCACCAAAGTCTGTATTCGCACTATATAGTTTTCAATTGAAATTGAAGAAAGGTACTAATTACGTTATTATAAAAAAACGTCTTGGTTTGGACCAAGGCCGAAAACACAAACGATATGTGTGAGGTTTATCAATTGACTGAAGTTCAGATATTGAAAGTTTTTTTATTATTTTTATTCCTTTAATCCTTAATCAATATCTAATTCAATCAATTGATTTTACTGTTAATCGATCTACTCCCTCTAAATTTATTAAAAATATTACATATCTACGCTGTTTCGTACAAGTGTGAGTCCAGGAATGTTAAGCGATTGCGTTGTTACTTGGAAAATTTCGCGAAATATTCCTGGAAACGTCAACGGATTAAGTACTAATATGGTAGACCTGGAATTTTCACTACGAAAGATTTGAAACAGAAAATGTTACCCCCAAAACTTTACACATCTTACAATATCAATTTAAAGTTTCCCAAAAATGTTTACAAGTTAAACTTCATTTGAAATTAAAATTGAATGAAAATATCTTACGTATTCTTTCACCAAACATTTTCACATCACTTCCTGTCAATTGCTATAAATTACAAAAAAAAGAAAGTAAATTTTATTGATGCGAACTCAACCCGTATTAACTGTGGGATATTTTTAATCTTCGTTTTCACATTGCTCCGATCGTCCCATTGTTCAAAGGGACCAGAGCTATTAACACTTTCAGTTCCGGTGCTAGAGATGTATCAATGGGTCCTCCGCTTTACGTCTCAGGTCTTACCCTTTTTTAATAAAACACATATTTGGCTTCGGGCGATCGTATGGTGGTGGTGCATCATGACGATGAGAATCTTACAAAATACCTTCACGAAAAAAAGAAAAATTAATACATGGAAAGGATGTTAAAAGCTTTTAGATTCACAAGGCGGGGTCGTGGTAGCCAACGGTAGCGTGGGTTTTTATTTTTTTTTTTTTACTAAAAGAAGATTTAAATGAATATTTTAAATTGTAACCATGATATACTTCGCGGATGTTACGAAATTGTATCACACACCCCTTTTTTTATTTAGCTGTCTCGAGCCGGACCTCAGAATATTTATCGCTTTTTTCTTCTTTTAAATTTGAAATTTTGCGTGTAATTACTGTTGAAAAAGTGATTGATTTATACCCCCAAAAACCACTGAGGTTGCAGCGAGAGCAACTTTATACGCCAATTTTTTAACATATTTTTATTAATCACATCAAAGGTAATTTTACCGACAAATCACAAATCAAATTGATTTGATCATTTCAAAATTTGCGAAACAATGCTCCAACAACAAGATTTGGCTAGAGGGGGGCTTATAAACATTAACGAATTTGCATAATTTTTATTATAAAATAAATAAATAAATATTTGCGCAACGCCCGCTTTTTCACAATGTTGTTTTATCTTTAAAACCAGTTCATGTTTTCAAATGTTCATGCAACTAATTGAAAATTAATTTATATCGCATTGAATATTTTTTGAAATTAGTACTTAAACAATTCTAAGCTGTACCTTGCGGAGAAATCAGAATGACAACGGCATTAATGATTAGATTTTAATATTCATGAAAGATTAAAGTTAATTATAAGTAGGAAGTATGGGCGGAGGGTGACGTCAATACTTTCAATTATGGATCTAGAGCCAAGATTTTTCAAGATCAAGGACAAATTATTTTCTTATCTCTTTGCCAAAAGGGAAATATGTCTAGAAAAAATAAGTAAATAAATAACTTTCAAGTTCACCTTCGTTCCCGGATAAATGTTAAACAAAATATAAAGCCAAGAAGTGATATCTAATTTATTAGAAAGAAGATATATATTCGCCAGATTTCCAGTTTTATCTCCAGTCCAAACGTAGGTCCGGAGTTAATCCGCGCCTCTAAATTACAACCAGCATCTCATTGGTTCTTGAAAACTCACGTCAGCGCGACGCGAATGACGAAAATTACAGTCATATTTTCCGACTGAGGAGAGGCTGCGAAATAGCCCGGCCTTCTTTTACGTCCCCCCCCCCTTGTATTTTGAAAGGGGGACTGGGACTATGGCGCGCGCGAATATTTAGGCATCTTATAACTTCTCTCTAATAAACTAGATATTGCTTCTTGATGCAGCCAAACACGTGCCTAATCGTTAGAATAAATGAAGAATGCCAGAATAGGAGGTTCCCATTAAGTACTAAATACACTGATTTGAATGCACTTAAGCTGTAAAGACCAAAACTTGGAATTTTCGCTAGCTATTAAATCTATTTCTTAATATATCCTGGAATTGAAAATTTCACAACCCTCTTTTTAAAATTAATTAGAAAGTTTAGCAATTATTTTTTTTTTCATCGAGTAGGTGACAAATGTAGGCGAATTAATAATTAAAAGAGCGCGTGCAGCGTCCGAGGACTAGTTAGTTAATTAGTAAATTCTCTCTGTTTTCATTCGCTTTTACCACACACAATTTCTGGATTAAATCCTTGCTGAGAACGTGGATGTTTTAGGTAAATTTGTTCGCGACAGAATTAGTTAAATTTCAGATAGTCCTTTTTAGCATTTAGATCTATTCGAAACCAGTTGAGTAACTTTCCCCTTCACCTGCTGCCGATTGAATTCGATTCGAGGAAATTCAAGCTTTCTTTCAAATAAAGAAATATAGAAATTAAAGACTTTTTTGTATTTATTATTATTGTGGTTATACAGTGTGGAAGAGATCGGATCAATTTTTACTTTGTCTGAGAATAGCTAAACTGACTACTTTAATAATAGCTATAATAAATTTCAGACCAGTTAAATACGTCCCCCCCCCCAAAAAAATAATTAAGCAAATTAAACCCATATTTAATTTATCAAGTTGGTATTATCTGTAATTGTTTACTATTTGAGAAATCAAACACATTTTGCATATATTTAAAATTTTATACTCGGTTTCAACTGTTTGCGATATGCCGTACCAATTTCTCCCGTCAACAGTACCGAGATTTACAAATAAGTAAGTATTGGAATGATCTCTTCCATACTGTGTAATAGAATAAAGTACTTAACGTAGAACAGTATAGGTATGACCTTAAAAATTGTACTTGGCAATGATTTTTTTTTTTAATTCTGGTTCGCGCCTTTTTTTTAAAAAAAAAATATTTAGGTGTTTTGATACGAGTGCTGGTAAAGTGGCGCTCCATCAAAATTGTCGTGACTCGAGATTTCCTTAATGGAACTCCTTGGAACGGGATTTCGTCTTATTGAGTCATTAATGAGCGTTTGTTTTAGATTTTTTTCTTTTTAGAAAAAATTAAGCATTGTTCAGATGATCCTTTTGGGAACGTAGCTAATCCGTCCGAAGAGAAAGTATAGTTCTTTTTGTTTTGGTTTGTTTTGTTCAAGAGCTCTAGTTGATCTTCAACTAAAATAATTTACAGTTCGAGAGATGATTTATGAATAAAAATAGCTCTGGTGTTTGAAGGTATTTTTTTTTTTTAGTTTTTTAAAAGTGAAAAAGGCACTTGTTTCAATTTCCAGATGTTTAATGAAAGTCGTCTATACACTTGGTTAGTTGGTACATTGGGGAATGAATAACTCGAAATGCTTGAACCAGTTTTTTCAGTTACATCTAGATGAAATTTTAATGATATATTTATTTTTGTACGATAACGAATGTGTATAATTATATTTTGACTGGTCATAAGAGGTTTATATTTCAATTTATGTAGACTGGATTTACAGTTGAATATAAAGTTATATCAAGAAGCGATATCTAGTTTATTAGGGAGAAGGTATAAGATGCTTTAGCATTTGCGCGCCATAGTCCCAGTCCCACTTTCATAATACAAGGGGGGACGTAAAAGGAGGCCGGGCTATTTCACCTCTCCTCAGTCGGAAAATATGTAGTTTTCGTCATTCGCGTCGCGCTGACGTGCGTTTTCAAGAACCAATGAGATGCTGATTGTAATTAAGAGACGGAGATTAACTCCGGACCTTCGTCTTTAGGACTGGAGATAAAGCTTGATTATAAATAGATAAACTAGATATCACTTCTTGGTTATATAAAAACAGCGCGCTTTATAAACAGATTGCGGTAAAGGTATACCTTAAATTTGTAATACTTCGTATTTGAATAAATAATTATATCAGAATTTAAATCATTAAGTATAATTATCTAATGATAGGTGTCGTTAGATATTCAAGAAAAACCTCTAACATGAAAAAGAAATTAATGGTTAATCTGAAATATATAAAATATTTTGCAGAGATTTTTCTTTTAAATTTAAATTTAAATCAACTATCTTGATGATTAATAGATTCATTGATATTAAACACAATTATAAATTAATAACTCTTTTGATCAATATTTAAAAGAAACCTTTTCCCAAGGAAAATATAAAAACGGGGACAGGGGGGAGAGGTTTATAAAATTTTTAATTGTAACAATACCAAATCACCCTCGCATTTATATAAAAATGTATTAAATTCGGGTGGAGTTTCCTTTTATATAAATTTTTGTTTAAAAGATAAAAAAAGCACTGCCGCCTTAAACGAAGGTCTATATTTGCCTTTAATTTTTAACCGATTTAATTTTTTTCTTGCCTCCGCTATTTAAAAAATGGTTACAATGATTAACTAACTCATTCAGAGCAGGCTCTAATTTATTTGAAATTGACCCTGAATTTCTTAAAGCAACCATTACACCCCTTCTCATGAAGCTATCGAAGGTCAAATTGAGCTGACAATCGGCTTTTGCTAAATATACGAAAATCCGAGAACCGCGCCCCTCCGATTTAAAGTGAGATTGAAATGATTTGAGGTAATTTTTTGTTGTTCTTTTTTAATCAATAGACCGTATAAAATAGTGAATATACGAATTGGAACTGTGTTTCTATCTACAATAATAAAGAAGATACAAACAATTAAGTTTCCGTAATTTACCATACGCGTTAGGCTTCTCTCCGAAACAGTGGGGAGTACCGCTATTGGACAAATCCGTCATCCAATAGGGGTGCTCCCCAGGGCTTCGGAAACTTAATTCATTATATCTTCATTAATATTAAGATAGAAACATGGTTCCAATTTATATATTAATTATTTTTCACGCTCTTTCTATTAAAAAAGAAAAATTCTAGGTATTGTTATGGTTTTTCCTAACTAATTCTAGTCTTATAATAGTTAATTTCATCTTCTCTTGATGTTCTTTAAATTTGAGTTCCCGATTAGAAACTAATTTTCGTTATTAAGAATTGCTTAGCATTTCTAGGTCACGTATTACGTCAATTTGATACATCATCTGGGTGGTTTTATCTTTTAATGGCGGTTAGTTGCTAAGCAGCGCCGGTAATTCTTAATTTTTAATTCGTCTCGAAATGACACTTGTTAACTATCGCTTGTCTGATCGGCTTAATTCTGTTCGTAAAATTAATCGGGCCAACATTTTTTCTTAAGGGGTGCGTGATTTCCCTTCTTCCCCCCCCCCTGGTTCGAGTTTCTCGTGACTTTAGAAGTACGTGGGATTTAGGATTAACGATATTAATTTATAAATTTATATGTATAACCTCGAAATTATAGGTATAACTAACAAGTGTTATAGCAGTGTCTTTTTTTTTAATTTGATTTTACTGATATTGATATTTAGCCTTGATCTTATAAGTATTTGATCGTGTTTCAATTAAATATAGGGTGCTATTTAGCATGTTTCTGAGTGTACTAGCTGCTAGATCGTGTATCTATATGAAATTGATCACTTTTCTGTCAAACTGGTATTATTCAAAACCTTTTTTTTTTTCTTTCTCGAAGTTGTTTTGTATGAAATTAGAATTTTGGGAGTTCGTTAAAAGATCACGGTTTTTGTATCGACTGTTGTAAACGTATTTATTTGAAAATTATCGTTGTATGATCATATCTATGTGTAATTGATCGTTTTATGACATATTTCTGTATAATCAATCGTTAAATGGTCCTTTTTCTGTGTAATCGATCGTTAAATGGGCCTTTTTCTATGTAATTCATCTTATTATGATCATGTATCCATATAATCGATCCTTCTATGATCAAGTTTCTATATAATCGATCCTTCTATGATCAAGTTTCTATATAATCGATCCTTCTATGATTATATTTACATATAATCGATCCTTCTACGATCATACTTCAGTGTATTTGACCCTTCCATGATCACATTTCAGTGTATGACACATTTTTATGTAATCGATCGTTAAATAGGTACATTTCTATGAAATAGGCCTTATTATGATCATGTTTCGATAAAATCGATCCTTTTATGATCATATTTCAGTGTATTTGACCCTTCTATGATCACATTTCTGTCTAATCGATCGTTAGATGACCTTATTTCAGTCTAATCGATCATAAGATGCGCTTATTTCAGTATAGCCCTTCCTTTATGATCATATTCCTGTGTTATTGATCATTAGACGAGCATATTACTATATAATGAATCCTTCTAGAGATGATGATGTTCTCTTTCAATTACTGATCGAATCGTTCCAAAAAAGGTCTAACTTGATCGATATATCGAATTTCCATATCTTCTTAAATCATTCCACTTCATTAATTAAGTACTTAATATAGGATGCTTATCATTTTCAACCCTAAAATATTCTCTACACTTGGGGGGAGTGCTTAGATAATTTCAATGATTCCATATTTTTTTAAACCATCTCGAGTGGTACATTTTCGGGACCGCGCCCAACTGGTTCTTTGCGGTGACGTTCGGAGATATGTGTGTGCTGTTTTAAAATATTCTTAAAATAATTTTTTTTTCAATCGGTAGTCTTATCTCCTTTCGTTCAAACTTGTTATTTTGTTGTCATTTGCTTCATCATGTGTGGTTCCCGTCGGACTTAACAGACAGCTTGGCTACGTAAACAGTGACATTTAACTTTTTTTCTCTACTTTCATTGTATGATGAATGATTTCTACCAAAACTAAGCTCTTATTATTAAGCAATATTTATCTTAATATTGTCGTATTTAATGTTCATTTCAATCTTGGATTCAATTCAAAAGTTTACTACAGGTTCCCATGCATTAAACTAGATTTATTTGATTTTTTAATCAAGCTTAGTTAATTGTCTTTCTAATCCAAAGTTTTGTTTGTTCAAGGAAAGTTATATTAAAACGACACACAGGGGCAAGACCGCCTTTGGGGTATTTTTCCTCCTGCCAAGAAGCAACGCTAGAGGCAGCACGAGGTGGCTAGCTTCTTATACATGTAGTGAACTCTATCGGTGCCTTTAGGCGTCAAGGAAATAACCTAATATGGCGGCCTCCCGCTTGTATTTAATGTAATAGCAGGGATAGATTTAATTTTAGAAGTAGGAATGGAGAACAGAGTAATGTGGGCGCGCGTCAAAGTTCCGGACCCCCTGCCACGGGACCGAGGGATATGAAATAAGAGGCGGGTCATAGCGACAGAGGTCAAAAGGAATTACGTATTTTTCGCCGTCCCCGTTAGCAACGTCATCAAAACGTAGTTTAAGTGGGCCAATAAGGTAATTTAAACTTTTCGTTACGTGTAAAATTGAGGGACTCTATACTGGGCTATGAGTCGGACTGAAGTAAATGCTAACCGTTCTCCATTCCTACTTATAAAATTAAATATATCCCTGGAAATAGTCTATTTCTTTGAAATATTTTAAAAGAATCCCCTGAAATAATTAGCGTAATCAAGCCATAATGAAGAGATGACACAATATATATATTCGTATAATCATTTTAATTACCATAAGAAAAACCCCTTTAAAGAAAAAAACATGAAAACGTCTGATTAATTATTAATACAATGGTAAAATTTCGGTTGCCACCCGTCTGCTTTTGTCTCTTAGAAAAAAAATTAAATTATTAAAAGAAAAAACCTTTCCACAAAACAAATTAAAAAGAAAGAAAAAAGCGTGCTAGGGGTGCTTTGATATTTTAACGGTACTATAATTGTCTAGTGAAAGAAGAAATTAAAAACACCTTCTTCTTCTTCTACTACTTGGTCGGATATAGGTGGGTGTAAAGCCGTAAGCGCCGTTACAATCACGAATAGAGAAAAAGGGTGATTCCTTTAACGAGATGAGCACGATTGAAAAATATAAAACTTCCCAAAATGAACCTACGAAAAGAAAAAAAAATAATAATTCTACTTCAAGCTAGTTCGACCTTCGTCTGCTCGAATATGAAACCTTGAAGATCTTCTACTTTTTTTAAAAATAAGATTAAAGCTAATAAACTCGAAGTTATTAAGTTACACCATAAGTTTATAAGATATGTTCCATAAGTATGACGACACTTCCTATAATTCGTAATGTTAGAGACTTACAGCTTGAGCTAGTTCGAGAACGACAAGCGAGAATTGACTACTCGTGGTTTTGCAGTCCATCTTCCTATTTGGTCTATGTACTAAGCCTTTGACAGCGCCTCAAGAGGCGTCGCTTTACCTCGAATCTATGACCTACGTCACTTCATTCATGACAAGCTCCAGTTTGTAACCAGTGACAAACTTATGGCTAACATATCTTAGGAACTTATGGTCAAACGCTATGCCCTATTGGAATTACACGTACATTAAATTTCCCGCCGCCATTTTTCAAGATGGCCGTGGTTTATAAAAGCATTCCTTAGGGAGTGCCAACTACATGACAAATTTGGACTAGATGTAGAAAGGCGTTTCACTTTTAAAGATTTAGATATCCTATTCCAGTTTTTCAGTATATCACTAGAACACTTCATTTTTAATCTACTTCTGATTGAAGAAAAGGAAACTAGGAGGTGAAGAAAGTTGATTCGCTTGATATTCTTTTAATATTCTTCGCGACTCCCAAAGATACAATCGTTTTCTTCTCATTTAAAAAAAGAAAATACATGAGACAGACAAAAAGGCTTAACGTTTATTCCGACGAGGGTGGATACCGATAAAAGAATATTACCGGTGGCGCAATGATGATCTTCAGTTCCGCTACGCGCTCTAACACACTACTTACTACCTTACTGGCTGACTTAGCCCGTTTCTAATCCAGAAAAATGTAAATTCCCAAATACCCCCAAATTCTTAAATTTCAGCGACGGTTTTTTGTTTATTTTTCTTCTTACTCTGGGATCTAGATTGGAACTTATGATTTCTTCTGAGTAATCTCTCTATTTAGAATTATTAGATATGTACAGGGTGTTACAAAAAGGGTGGTGGTAGGACCGATGTGCAGTGGCATAGTTGCATGGGAAAACAATTTTGAGTCAAAAATGTAACATCATCTATGACATTTTACCGTTTGAGCCACTGTTTTCGAGTTATGATAAGAGTGTTTTAAGGATGACCCCTTAATTAAATTAGAATTTACTTACTTTCAGTTTCTTACTTAAATTGAAACTTCTGCATTAAGTAATAGACAAGATCCCATATAAACACCTGAGAACATTCAAAGATGAGATTAGTCTCTAGTGTCATAATCTCAGGTTTTTTCCCAACTATTATACGTTATTTCATGCCTAACAACCCTGCGCAAAAGTATATTTCTCTGGGAGGTTTTTCTGCCTTTTAATACGTTCTCAGTACTTATATACGTTCTTAAATATAATAATATAATATAATATAGATGTTACATTCGAAAGAAAAATTTTTCGAAATGAAAACGTAGGTTGAGGATGCTTTAACCTAAATATACTTCAATTAGCTCAATTGCGTTTTCTATTTCAAAAAAATGAATATGACATCTCTATTAAGTTTCTTTATTATTGTTGATTCGTGCAATGCCTTCTGGGTGGGCTTATATGATTGGGTATTATTTTAAAATAGGTTTGACAGCTCGGATTATATTGATAGGCCCTCGAAAAATTACCCTTTACTTTTTTTACCACTACTACTATTATTATTATTTTAAATTCCGTTTTCTAATTTTAAAGTTTCAACACATCTAGGGTAGGTTACTAACTTTTTAATTAGAAACCTAATTGCGAAAATAAGAAAAATACTCT
>JAEQBA010003507.1:0-19835 GCA_019434445.1 Phalangium opilio | reverse complement strand
AGTTTGTTAGGGAGAAGGTATAAGATGCCACGTATTTTTCGCGCGCCATAGTCCCCAGTCCCCCTGTTCAAAATACAAGAGGGGACGTAAAAGGAGGCCGGGCTTTTTCGCCTCTCCCTCGTCGGAAAAACGTAATTTTCGTCATTCCGTGTCGCGCTAACGTGTGGTTTTTCAAGACCCATGAAATGCTGGTTGTAATTTAGAGGCGGGGATTAACTCCGGCCTACGTAGGGACTGGAGATAAAGCTGTAAATGTGGCGAATTTATACCTTCTCCCTAATAAACTAGATATCACTTCTTGGTTATACCATACGCTATAATGTAAATGTTTTGTTGTAGCAAATATTGTAACAGTTCTATTTAAGTTAAAAGTTTCTAGATTTCGCTAGAGAGTAGTTAAGGCGTCAGAGGTAATTAAAATTTTATAGTTGCTCTCATTTGTGGATTTTATTTGAACGACCTGTTTTCGAGAATTGATATTTTTTTATGAAAGTATACAGTAACGTAAACAGAATAAATTTATCGCGTTGAATCAACTTTAGTCCCTTACTAGAAACTTCGGCGTTTGCTTTGCCTATAGGTATATATCTATAAATTACCCGCGAGACTCTTAAATCTCAGCACGGCATCCCAGATGTAAATAGTCCCCGCTTGCTTGTGTGTACTAGATCCGTAGATCCGTTATATAGTCGGTATCCCGGAGCCCTGGCTTAGAACCAATAGAAGGAAAGGTAGCGTAAAAGATTGCGTGTGGATGTTGTTACCTGATTTTCTTACTCCCAGGAGTACCTAAAGTCTTTCCTCCTATTAGCTCTGACACATTGGATAAACTGGAACGAAACCCATTTGGTCGTCGGAATGGTTGAAGGTTCTTAAAAGAGCGTTCGCCCGATTCGTTAAGCCTAATACCTCGAATGCTCAGTCAACGTAAGACCAGTATACGCGAAGGAAAAGTACTCGCCGTCTCCTCTTTTAGTCTTCCTCGGAAGTAGAGACAAGTCCATTAGGACCGGAAATCGGCTAACACAAGTATATATCGCTTTAATCCACCTAATATTGATGTACTTCCAAAAGTTTATCTGCCCTTCAATAACAAGATTTTCAGCGTTACCTTGGCGAGAATTTTATAGTGTTTGCATTACGTATAGTTACAAGTTATGAAAGTTGTTGAACATTTTTTTTTTATATTTTTAACGGAAAATGTTATTGTAATGTTATTTAATCAAATAACTAATGGTTTTTTCGCGTGATTGAATTTAAACAAGGTATAATTCGAAACTTATTCATGAAAAGAGTTTATTATAGGGACGTTGATATTCTGCCAGACTTTTCTGCAAGTTGTTCTTGGAGAAGAATCCAAGTTACTACAAGATTAAAATTAACTTTAAAGACATCATCTCTCATCCGCCCTTGAAAAATGGATAAAGAATTAAAAGAGGAGAGAAGGAAAGTAAGAAAACCTGATAAAAAGTTTGTTGGAAACATTTGTCACTAAAAACTTCGGCGAGAGATACAAAACAAGAGAGAACTGCCAAAGCGTGACAAGAAAAACATTTGTTAAGTTTCCTTTCCGGTCTATGCTTTACTCTACCAACCTTAGCTGGTGACTAAAATTCTTAGATATATATTTTTTTTTCTTTTTCCTTTAGCCGGGCTAGAAACTGCTCTATTAGAAAGTCATTTTTCATCCTTAATGATTGTCGACTTTCAACGTCAACGCCTTCTTAAAAACACACTCCCCTGTAGGTCTAACAGAGCTCCAGTAAGCTAGTTCGGACTAGAAATCCTCATAGGAAAGAGTGAGAGAGAGTGAAACGGAGGGTGAAACTTGTTTCCCTTCAGGCTGCCCACTATACCATAGATATCAAAACGTATAGGCGTTAGAAGAATTCATATGAGCATCACAATTCAAAAATGATTTTCGTAACATATCTTAAGGTCATATTATATAGCTTGATTTACGTAAATTTCTGATATCTATGGGCGAAATCACCCTTCCCTCATAGTACTACCATTTTGGTGAAACATTTCCTAAGAGGTTTCTCCTCTCATGTACGCCTTTCCTGTCAAGATATTCGAACTACTCTCCATTTCCGACAAGCGACACGTCTGATACTAAACTAGCCAATCCATACACTATATTTTTTTTCTCCAAAAACTACTCCTTCTGTATGTCTGTTCACGCGATATAACCAAAAGTTGAATATATTAATATTTATTTAATCGTTACAAGCTCTAATTTTGGCCCACTGTCGATGCACGAAACATTTCTCAATACTACCGTTCATCGATACAAAATAAAACATGGGTGTACTAACGTACGCGCCTGAAGTTTAATTTAGTTTGCAAGTTTAAGTTGGACAGGAGTGTAAGTAAGCCGCTCCCATTGCATTATTAGTTTTCTTTGAGCTACGCGCCACAGATGGAACGAACAGCTAGAGTTAGGCTTAGCTATACTTCTACCGCATCAATTTTAATTCTCTTTCCAAAGCACATCGTATAAGTCGGAAAGGGAATATTTTTACACAACCCTTACGAGTGAGTTCCAGTGTACCGGTACCGTTCCGGATCGCTGTGTACAACCCCTACAAACCCCCTTCCCCAGGACCACGGTATTGGCTTAAAACCCACTACCATTTCTCTGGGGCCTTGGCGAGATACAACCCAAGACTACTTCTTCCACATTTTATTTGAGACTCTGCAATGAAGTCGCGGGTTTTCTATTTTAGGGGATTTTTACTCCGTGGCCTCAGTGCCAGTGTGCTCTCCAACGACTCTAAAACTCTTTATCAAGAAGATACAAAATAACAACAAGAATATTGTATTGAATCCTAGTCAAAGAGAAAACAAAAAAATACGGATTATTTAAAATTATTTATTCAATAGGAGAATTTTTCCAAATTATAAACCAATTTTAATAAAACAAAAACACGGTTCTTTAGGTATATGTCACATATTTGTGGGATACTTGAGTAAATTCGTCTCTTTACCGTTAAGACTTCTCTTTTGGCCTTATGGCAGACGAAAGAGGGGAAATAAAATTGGACTTATTCTCGAGATTTGCTATATCACGGTTATGTCTTCTACACCATATATGCCTACATGAAATTCCTTCCGTATCGTTCGGAAGTTGATGTTACTTCCATTTCCAAGTCCTCAGAGGGATGAAAAAAATCGGTTTTACTTATTGGTATATGTAGTTACGTACTTACGCTGACATTTGTGGGGGAACGTTTCTGATTTAGCGTCAATGAAGTCAGTGAGATTCGATAACAGTCAATCGTTTATATTTTTCCCATACATAACTTTGTATCGGATAATTAACTTTTTAAGGATGTGCCTATAGCCGAATCTAACGCGCGAATTCTATGTGATAAACTATGTTTTATAAAAAATTCACGAAGAGGCGAAACAAATCTTGACTCCTATACGGAAGTGATAGGAGTAATCGAGAAATAGGTATGGAAGCAAGGGAAGTAGAATAAATCGCGTATTTTCCGAACGACAGGATCGAGAGGTTAGGCCGCATAGTAAGCATATCGAGGGGAAAAGGCTCCATCGAAGCATGCACAGAGTCACGCTGTCCGAGCACGCTCTTCCTATCCAATCGGCCAAATAAACAGGGAAACCGTGTACGGGCCTACTTACTCTTGGTCAATAACCCTTTCCTTTTCGGTCCACCATGTCCTAGTAGGACTTTTAATTGATTATTTTCTATCTCAACGCTCCAGGTAATAAAACGATATTAAACTAGTTACGCTGACCAGTAAAAGTATAAAAACCTATCGCCTATATGGTCCCACGGTGTATTTTTAGTGTGGCATTTTCGCCAACAAATATTAGCTTTTGAAAAATCCTCAAAGGGGAATTGTCGACGACGACCCCTAGACGTGACTCGGGTGATAATACCAAGAGGCAAAATTGATCTAAGAGTAATCGTCAATGACCGTTAACTCGCTAACACAAATTATTTATTTTTATATTGTGTATTTGTGATGGTTTATTTTGGCTGAAACTTAATTGTTAAAATTATCTTGAGTGGCCCATAAATGACGTAGGTGAAACGTCAAAGATTCTAGAAAAGCGACGCCTGGTGAGGCCCTGTCAAAGGCTTAGTACAGACTAAATACGAAGATGTACTTCAAAACCGAGTGTAGTCAATTCTCGCTTGTCGTTCTCGAATAAGCTCTCAGTAAGTCTCTACAGCATTACGAAGTATACGTAGAATCATACTTACGGAACCTATCTTATAAACTTATGATACAGGGTAGGGTACAGCTGTTAAAAGAAAATAGGATAAAACTAAGCAGACGACGGAAGCACGGTGAGTGGATTTTTTAACATCAAAGAAAACAAGCTTAATTCACTCGCTGTTTTGACAGCGATGCCTTTGCTTACCTAGTGTCTCTTGAAATGATTATTACTTATCCAATTTACGCTTCTAAACCTGCCCTTTACTGATGGTAAGTGAGTAAAAGATTGGGTGAACCCGTCCCGAAGCCTCGGAAGACTAAATGGTAAAGAGTACGTAAAGAGTTTGGAGATCCCAGCTAGGGAGATCACGCTCCATAAAGCAAAATTAACGACGTCAGAGGATCGGCCTAGAAAAATCCGCCCGCCATAGACGATTAGCATCGTCGTTTTTACTTCACCGCAGCGATACCAAAGACCCGCAAAAAGAAAGCGGCTAACCTTAGACTAATTAAATAAGCAGCCCTATTTTCTCACCACTTTCTAGACATTTTAGAGTATTTTTTCGCTATTATACAACCTTTCTCGCCTTTTAAAGTTCTTCCTGAAACGGATACAACTCTGGCTTACAGTGTTCCATTCTCTTACCTCGTAACCCATTCTTCTTACAAAAGAAACGGTTTCCAATTACATAGTTATATTTCTGTTAAGTATAATTAATACACTTCTTTTTATTTCGTCTAAGAATTCCCAAACTCTACCAGCACCCAAAAACAAAAATTCTTCGGACAAAAAAGGGACAAACAAAAAGAACACAATAAATCTCTCCGGGTACACAAAATTCAGTCATAATTTACTCTTAAAGTTACTTTACCGCGGAGTGATACTCAATGTAAACCTTTGATAAGAATGAAAGTCGGTCTTACTGTTTATCAACGGTTCGAAGACGCGGGAAAAAGAAGAGGAAGAATATTTTTGTCGCTTTTAATGGTGGAAAAAGGAGCCATTAGGGATCCCCCCTCCCCCGCCACCAGTCACTCTCAACCAACGGGCGCTGCCCCTGTATATATGTAAGAGTAAATAAACTGCAGAAACTATTAGGATCTCTCTGCCGAGTTTAAATTAATCCCAACTGCGTCATTAGGAGGGTAGAAAGCGGGCTACAAGAGTTTTCGTGCCTATAGACCATTTCGTTATTAGTGTCAATGCTGAACAAGGTTAAATCCCATAGATATCGAATATAGACAGACATAAGGATATGAGTGAAAACGTAATTTTACCTTTCAACAACAATCTCTCAGTTATCAGTGCCAAACTTATTGGAATATGCATTGCAAACTTATGATATAAAAGTTTTTACAATTAATTGTAAACTTAAAAAGTAATGGGGTTAAAGTTACGCCTTTCCCAGCACAAATTATTTTACACTTTATATGTTATATCTATGATTTCCCTTACTTATATAAAGCGTTGAATAATTTCTTACAGTAAACTCAACATGAAACGGACTATAATTCGTCTGAGAAAATGCAGCCAACGGATACGTAACTCTATTAAGTGACGTTTATATTCAATTCAAGGCTTCAGCTAAAAGCGTTTCGCTTCATTACATCAATTTCACAGAATGTCAAGGAAGGGAATGTTGATCTCGTAGTAATGTTGTTTATTATTAGGTTACAAAACGGCTGGAAATTTCTTGAATATCTTTATTTACGCCAAGGGCTCTATATGACCAGACATACTAAATGTATATCGTTATTATATATATATATATATATATATATATATATAGTCTGTTATTTATAATGCTTGTTTTGTCTCTAAATTACTTTCTCACACGAAACCTCACGTATATCAGTGAAGCCTTGACTCTTTAAAAGTAATCATGAGTCCTTATGAATACATTATGGTTGGTAAACTGCTTTATATTGTTTAACTATGTCAAGCTTATGATCAATTTATTCATTCATAACCACAAGTTGATCGATATATTTTAATCCAAAATTGTAATTAAGGTCGAAAAAGAAGCCCTTTTTTATTTGAATCTTATAGCAACAATTGCACCTAATATTTGCCGTATAAATTTTTTTGTTCATCAAAAAAAGGAAACCATTCAAATTAAAAACATCGTACCTTGCTATTTAAAAAATGTTTGCAGTGAAACCCTATTAAAGACAACCAATAAATTTCAAAGCTACTATATTTATGGGCTTATCTTCCTAATTTTACGGCTGTAATTCTAACACGAAACTACTTATGTTCAAAGCACTTCAATTTCAAAATGAAAAATATTTAACATCGACCATTACTTTAAAGTTTAAACAAAATTCCGTAAAAGGTTGGAAACATTATACTGGTTCTAAATGAGAGCCAAGTAAGAGGGTCAGAGACTGAGGCAATAAATAGTTCGTGTTAAGGGAGAGAGGTGGACTTTTAAGTCAACCCATACCCGATGAAAGTGGACATTGAAAGGGTGTCTATCCAGCTAGAATCCACTCACACTGAAAACCAATTATCGATTATTTCAAAATTAGGTTTTCCAGTGACGAAAGAGTACCATGGTCCCTTATATTCGACAGGGTCCCCCTTTTGCAATATCTCTTCTCTCTGGAAACCAATTTTCCAGAGATAACTTAACCCACCCTATAACATAAGTTGAACTTTCTATAAGTATCCTTTATTCAGAGTCACGCGTACAGATAATTACTTCCTTCCGATTTCACTAAACGAAACGCTACCTTTCAAGAAGCAAAATTTAATGTAGAGCATTATCCCTCTGTTTTTGCGTTGAATTATGAACCCGATTAGTTCATCCAATTAAACAGAATTTATCGTCATATTTGAGAAATTTTCTCCGCGGGATATTTTTGATAAAGTATTCCAGATAAAAAAATTCCGTTTTTGCCAAGAGATAGGCCTGTCAGTTTTGCAGAATGAAAAGCTGCAGGTAAATGCATGCTCAATATGCTTAGTTAGGGCTCGATCAAGTTGTACCTGAAGGGTCACTGCATACGACTCAAGGTGTACGCCACAGTCATTACAATGTTTAAAACCTTACTTACGACCATAAACTTATGACCCTCCTTCAATACCCCCTGCAGAATTCAGAATTTTATGAAGACAGAATGGAATAGAATGGGCCGGGGCTTGGGTGTCCAGGGGGTAGGAGGGATGCCAATATAAAGGGGGAGGGGGTAGAAGAGTTTCGCCGAAGAGATTCCCTTCGATAAAAGCGTGTTCCATTAAAAATCCCAAAAATTGGTGGATAGGTCCCGGGATATAGGAAGGGAGAAGGGACAATGAATTTAAGCGTCGAATTTCGTAGGACGCGTTTTGAAACCAGACATCGTTCTGCACGTCACGTTCTCCCGACCCGATATTGTTGACACTAGATATCCGGGCATAGGACAACATTTATGATACAGTTTTAGGTGGAAAGAGGGACCTACAGGCGGGGAATTCGAAATTACTATATATATATTTAATTTTAAAGGTAAGGTGGATTCAGACGGTAAAACTGTATTTCTAGAACCTCGATGTCAAAACTATAGTTTTGTGGGGGGAAACTGATCTGAAGTACTAGACGGTCACTAAGAAAAGTTTACTTTTTAATTCACGTCCATCTTGGAAAATGGCAGCCATGCCTATCAGCTTTTTAAGTTGTTGTTATGTTTCATATTTAACCATTTATACAATATTTATTTTTGACACACGGAGACTCTGCTAGAGTTAACCTAAATTATCTCTCTTTTTAATCTTTGCGCAAATATTTCTACACCAAACAATTCAGCCTCTCTTTAGGTGAACGTCCCTTTTGGTTGGTATCAGTTACCTGGTGAGATAGAAAGATAAATGTCTTGTCCATATAGAAACGTTGCATGGACAAATACGATACGGGTTACGTAGGAAAAGGGGGGTGAATGTGTTCCGGAGTTTCCGTTTTCCCACGTGTTCAAACAATAGATGTATCCGAAAGGGGACAGGTTGAAGAGAAAACGTGCCTAGGCGCTTGTGTGTTAATGAACGTAAACAAACTCTCTCTCCTCTCTCCCCTCTCTCTCTCTCTCGCTCTCGTTCGACGGACGCTTTTGATTCGATTAGCCCTCGTCGAGCCAGGACAGTTCCTATCCGTCGGTGTTGTAACAGTAACACACCCTTATTCTCTCAATAAAGCTCTAAACGATCGCTTACTTCGTTCCTCTTGTATAAGTGTTTGAAAAGATCACCGAGCTCCGACTCGAAATTGGTCCCGATTCGAGTTCCGGAATTCATTTAGGTAAAAATCTCAGACAATTACTCTCAATTATAATTGGAAATCAGTTTAGAATATAAATCTAGTTGATTAATTGATTCCTGTCGCTATTTATTTAGCGCGATTATTAGATTCGATTATGTTATTGTATTAAAATTATTGATGAAGTCGTGCATTAGTGTTCGGCAGAGTAAACATTTCTACAGGGGCTCGTAGGAAATATATGGAGAAATTTGCCCCTGAATGTTTGCTTCCCTCTATAATTTCAATAGTATAAATATTTCGCGATATATTTTTTCCGTGTAAGTATATTTTATTCTTATTATATTTAATTATAGTTTATGTTATAGCTAAAATATTTTCACGCTTAACAGGCATCTCTTTGTATAGATAGTAAATATTTATTCTTGTTAAGGGTGCATTCAGGGTTCAAGCAGTAACATTTTGTTCGCTCATATAGGAGGCATTTTTTATAGATCTCGCAATATCTCTTCCTTCCCGAAAATCCCGTTTTTCACGTTTTGGTACAATATTTTCCGCCCGGAACAAAGTTCACAATTTATAGTTACTGTACTCCATTTTCCAAACGTTACGATAAAATCTGACCCAATTTTGCTATAATTTCATATCTACAGGTATCATAGTGACCTCTAGAAAATCTACGATCCTCTTGGTACAATCTGCGCTGGTTATGGTCAATACATCGAAAAATCAATAAAATCTGGAGAAGCGATAGAGTATGGGAGGGAAGGTGTTGGAAGACGGACGATGTCCAACAACAAAAAGATATCGGCTAAGCTGAGCCCCCACTGTATAACGCCTTTTACAGAACCGAGGGGCTAGTCACTCTTATATCCCAGGGTATATCCTCAATTTTGTAATGTCAAATCACAAAATGTCTACGAGTAATACCACGTATTATAGTGTGATATCAAATTCGAAAACAAAACATCATCACGAGTTTTAGAATCATTTTGGAATATTACAAAATACTCCAGAATTCATTATCGCATGCACTGATGGTGTCCTATCACGATGTTTTGATTATTTCTCTTGCGGCAATTTTGAAAGAGGTGGTGAAATATTATGGTAAGAGTGGCTTACCCCTCGTCCACTCCGAATCGACTTAGCATAAAGAAGAGCCTACAGGCTGAAGGGGGTAAGTATTCGATGGATATAAATAGTGATTTTTCCAACTTCCACAGACCTCTCGATCTTTTCTCGCGCCGCGCAGCCTGGTGGCAAAAAAAGTGAAAGAAAACAATGTCCATGGGTGTTAGACCCACCCTTGTTCGGTTAAAGAATAAAAGTTTCTTTGGGACCATCTGGAACTACTGGCCATCACGCAGCAAAATGCCAAGGCGAGTTTAGTTTCGTCCTTGGTTTCGTGGTCATCGAATTCGTTCAACTTGTGAACGACAATGAAGATATGTTAGGGGAAGCGAAGAAAACTGCTTACACGATGCATAGTGAACCCAATTCGAGTTTACGCGTTGTATCTATGAAAATAACTGGACTGAACATAACGGGTCGACCCATTCGCTCTTCCTTACATATTTTTACATTCTTTATGGAAAAATTTCCCAGTTTTTTGAGAGGAGGGGATTTTCAAAGTAATACTCGAATGAATTCGATTTTGTGGACTTGGAGGCATTGTTTGTAAGAAACGATAAAACTTATTGGATATGACTAGTTATCCCGTGTATTATCAAAAGTTGTTTAAGCTTCACTACCAGATAAATTAGATATTTTCTTACTATAATAATTGTTTTCGTTGAGTCTGTTACGTATCACTTTGAAATTTTCCGCAAACTGACTTTCCAAGCTGGTTTTGAAATTTTTCGGTTCAGACACGAGTCAACTCTTTTTGGTTTGCTTCGGTTATACAATAAAATAGACCTTATTTTTTCAAAATCCGAGTCATATCTCGTAACAAGGCTTCGGTAGATGAAAAGATATGGTTTAGGGGTAAAAAGAAATCACGTGCCCTTCCAATGGAAAGAGTTAAAAATCCAAGCTTACATTTCTGGTTTTTGTTACTAGAGGCAGTTCCATAAACTTCTGGTAAAAATAGTGTACACGGCTGTTAGAGGTCACAAAATTTTAAATTAACTCTATTTGTATTAAATTTAATCCCAGAGAAACCTTTCAAACTCAGAAGTAACGATTGAGTTTTCTCTACAAACCAACAAACAACTTTCCAAAATCTACAGTTTATACATTTATTGATAGCTCTCCTCTCGAAGTTTACTTTTAGTTTTTTTTATTTATTTGTGGTGAAGGATGGATAAATAGACCAATCTAGTCTACTATACGGTTCTGCCAAGACCCCGTTTCAAGGCGCTTCAATGTTTGTCGAGGATCTGAGAGCCCAGCATCATCAAGTAAAGGAATTTTTCATTTTAGCTCAAAAAGGACCAAAAACCTTTCCCGCCAAATAGAGAATCACTCAAAAAAGCTGAACTGAACCTAGGTATAACGTTTGTGTAGATGAAAAACGGCGAAACTAAAATCCAAAAGGGTTAGAAGTTATATTGAACTGAGTCAGGAATAGGAGAAATAAGAAAAAATATCTAAGCCTTTCCTTATATTTCATTTTGTGAGTATTTTAAAACCATCCTAAAAATATAGGGTTTTCTGTATTATTGAGATCAATTCTATTGCGTGTTGAGACGCGTTTTTTAAAAGTAACTATTTAGTTTTGGTTTTTGAAATATTCTGAATCTAGAAGATTTGTTCTTTCAGATAGGACTGTAATGATTGAATTTAAAAATTGTGGACTTTTCTCTTTAATCTAGTCAATATTTACTCTAATGGCGTTTGAGGTAATCGATTTTAGAATCTTTCATGTTGCTATTTAACGTCTATATTCAAGTGTCTGATATCTGTACTTTAGATTCGATTCATTTCTTTCCGAACTTGTTTTAAATTTTGTTTGTTTTTACACGAAGTTAGAGAAGATGAAGTGGAATTTCAGAGATAAAAGGGCCGTCCACACTGAGCTGTTTCGCGTTGCTTTGCGTTGCTTTGCTCGGTTTTGCATTCGTAACGCTATCCACATTGGCAGCAAAAACATTTTTCTTCGCGTTGCACGTCGAACGCTACAGGGCGCGAAGGAATAGACTAGTAGCGAAAAACTTTCGCGTCGCGGTTAGCAAGCACCAAGTGACAACCAATCAGAGGAGAGGAATATTAAACGAGAAGGGAAAGCCAACCTGTAGACTTGTTGAGGCATTTAAAATATTAAACTCTCTTGAGACTTCCGATTTTGAAGGATATTTAATTACTCTGGAAAAGAGACAATCCAAGGCTCTCTGAAATTTGAGGTGCACTTTTCAAGAAGAGGAGTAACCAATGGCAATAACGTTAAAAAACTCGAATTGGATACAGGCGCATATATTTCAGGAATAGAGTATCATGTTTCATTATATAGGCCAAGTGCACTTTTGGGATCCAATTATGAAAATCTCCATCAACAAATCTATCCTAAAAACATCTCAAACCCAAATATTTCGTTTATGTTTCCTACGTCGTCTCCTAGTTAAAATTAATGCTACACTAGCCAGTTTTACCAACCTACACGCGTTATCATCCGCCATGTTTGCTATGACGTCACAATCGCGCTTCGTATTGTGTTGCATTCAGTCGGAACAGCGAAGCAAATTGTTCGCGTTGCACTGAATCGCGGCGCGCTTGTCGGAAACAACGCGAAGTGGCGCGTGGTAAAGCGAAGCTCAGTGTGGACGGCCCTAAAGAAATAAAATGCCATCTACTCTGTATTATTTTTTTCCACTTAGCTTCTAAAACTGGTAAAATAAAGGCTAGACTACGCGCCTTAGGAAGTCTTATGAGGTCCCTTGAATATGTCCAGCCTAAAAAATGTCTAAAAAAGCGCAGGAAGAGATATATGGTATTTTTCCCACCATTTTCTCTAAAAAAATTCTCAGTGTAATTCGAATCTTCTTCTAGGAAGGTGTTAGCCCACCCTACATTTTAAAAACTTGTGAAATTCGAGACATACGTTTAAAGGGTTGAAATAGGTCGAAAGATATAAAGGGTGAACTACAAACACGGAGAGAATGGTTCAGAATATCACAGAAAAACAGGATTTTCTATAGGATTTAAAATATATTCCAAGCTTGAAACTGCACCTATATATACGTTGTAGACTTTCATACAAAGTTTAGAAAGGAAAGGGGAATACAAGGGCCTATCAGCCTTTGACAGTTGTGAATAGTTAAGCTGTAGAAACTTAGAAAGAAGGATTTTCGATAAAGGCTGTATATCAGAAAATTTTCAAATGAAAATAAATAAAAAATCCAGATTTCAATCTTGGAAATAGAAATCCGTAAGAACGTGTTTTCCCATTTAATTTCTTTTAACAAAAAACCTATTTTTCATTTCCAATGTTGATTCATAGATATTGAAAATACGTGCTCCCGAATTTGATGTAACTCTTTCACCGGAGTAAGGTTATTTATTTCTAATTTCTAATATCCATAGGTTTTTTACATGCGTTATTAAAAGTGGTTTTCAAGGTTCCTCGTCCAAAATTTTAAGAGCCAACGAAAGGAAAAGGTTTGAATGGAATAAACTCGGGCAAAATCACAAATGCATTTCATTAAAAACATTGAAAGTGGATAGATCGATGCCCCCGTAAAGACGAAACGCATTAACATATTTGGTGCATGGCGTTCAGGAATTTTTCAAACCTCTTAAGAGTAAAGAGAAAATATTCCTTCATTAGGCAGCGACTCAAACTCGATTAAAGGGAGTATAAATCTATCACTTTTGAATAATTCTTTCCTGCTTGCGTAATGGAACTTATAAAGATTGTTTAGCAATACTCCCTTTAAGGTAGTCAAACCTAAACTCCGAAAATAAGTTTCGATAAAAGGAGTTTGCAATTTTGCACGTTGCATTCCATTACACACGTTCAACATATTCGAGTTAATTATAAAATGTTTCGGTGGAAAAGGATTTAGCTGGTGATGGGAAAAGCCCGAATTAACTGGAATTAGTTGAACACGTATGGAATTACACCCCTTTATTGGTTAGAATAACAAATTTAACGATAGTGCATTACCAAAAGCTCATGATAATACTCATCGATAAAAATAAGCCTTAAATTATGAAACCTTTCATTGCAAATGTTTATTGTTTCGAGGCCAATTTTACTATTCAGAAGGAAATTATGTGAATTTGATTAATCATTCATAATCCCTTTAAAATCCCCCCTATTTTAAATTACGCATCGCAAACATATAACGCAACTCGTCAATTATTAAAACCAAGTATTTTTAACATTTTTGGGTAAAAAATTTACAAAGTACTCGAGTTTAAAGACCTTTTTTGAAGTTATTGTGAAGTATAAAATGAATCCGTCTTTTAAATATTAAACTGTCTACATAACTATTTTTAGGTCGAGTAAATTTTCCAGGAGAAATTTGCATATGATTTTAAAATTCAGTTTGAAAGCGAGGATAAAACGTTAGCAGTAAATAAATTTCATCTAAGAGAAACCGTGAAAGGATTAGCATAATCCCCTTTTAAGACAGGGCTCCGCCAAAAAACGTTTCCTTAATAGGCCAAAATAACCATCAATGCAAGACCCTATCATAGCTAAAGAATATTCCGTTCCGCATTTTACGATGGAGAATTTTATTTTAACAGGTGAGCGTTGTCGCGCCTGCCTTTGTTAAGGTTAAATATCAGAATTATCACGCTAGACTAGATGCGCCTGTGATCGATATAGCTCGATAAAGTCTATACCTGTCTTAAAAGGAAACACGCGCGCATTTACATACAAATCGAACGGTATGGGATCCATATATGGCGGGAAAGGAGAAAAAAAGGCGCGAAACTTTAAACGATCCTACCGGATTAGCAATAGCCCTCATCAATCTTCCCTGGCGAGCGCCAAAAGAGCCTTTGCCTTAATTGAACTCTATACGATTATACAATGTACCGACCAATAGAAAGGCGAAAACTTTTTTTTTTCGCGGATAAAGTAAAAGCCCCCCTGCTTTACACCGTACTTCCGTTAAACTATATGGCTGTATAAATTTGATAGCTTTTAAATTTAAAATGTTAAAGACTAGGCGGAAGCGTAAAAACGCGTTTGAGGTTGATTAAATTAGTTTATCATTTTACAGAGACAATGAAGCGATTTATTACATCTTCTATTTATTAGGGAAGATAGAAGATATTCAAATAAATCCATCGCTGGTAATAATAATAATAATTATTATTATTATTATTAATTACATACCAAAATATTGCGAGTACATATATTTTGAGATGCAGATTTGTTGGGGCTACTATTGAAATTAGAGCTAGGGGTCCTTCCGCTCGAAGATATACAAGCCTATAAAGGTGACATTTGGAGTGTCCCCTTACTCTCTAGCTTTACATATTATAAATGATGATCACTCTTTTACTATATTTACGGTGTTGGGGTTCGAAGGCTACTTCGATGGTCCTGCACTCCATTCCCGGGGGAGATCGGGGCTTCGAATTGGGCCCTTCTCTTTGACCCTTATTACTCTTTTTTACGATCTCTCGGTCTTGCGCGTTCAGGTGCCTATAGGTGCCTCTGCTGTATCGAGTTCCGCCCATGCATTCTCTTCGCCACCGCGGGAAAATGCCCCTCTTTATTTAGTCTTTTGCTGTAAAGCGTGAAAGGTGATATAAATATATCAGCCAGAGTCGGTCATGGGTTACAGTTGCGTTCTCTTGAATGGCAAGCTCTCTTCCAAATTTTAGAGTTTTGGGTTTAAAACATCAATCGATCGTGGAAACCATGTTTTAACTGTAAGACTGGTGAAACTTTGAGAGATTATTCGACTATCCTAGATGTGTACTTGGTCTCGGTATAAGCGCTTTTCCGCTATCTAATTTAGAACAAAAGATATGGAGGATTAACTGAATGATAACCTTCATCCCAAACTAATCTCAACTGTGGGGACTCGGTTATAACTGAATTCTAAAAACGAAAGAATAAAACGTTCACAAACTATTCTTTAAAATGACTATTTTCTCCCGATACCGGCAATTTTTCTCTATCTACTTCAGTACCGAAGCTATGAGCATTAATACAGGCGTCGCAAAAAGGCCCATCCACGTATTACTATATTTATTTTTCTCGATGTCTGACAGTCTGAGGTATTTTAACACGATACCAAAGTGTCTCGTCAACAAAATAAAGATACGATCAAACGAGTCAAGTTTGATGTCGTTTGGGAGGTGACACAGTAGACCTAAAGATGACTTGGATGTCAAATCACTTCGCTACGAGTGTCGCGCAGGAACTCATCTTCTCTTTTTACTCCGAAAACCGACACCAAAATCGTGCTGAATAGGTATTAACCGAAAGTAAGGCCTCCCCCTGGCTAAAGAGATAACGATATTAAGCCTATTAGGGGATAATAGAGTCGTCACTCGCCGGCGGATAGCAAAAAGAACCCCCAACGAACACCCTTCCTTACATATTTAGGACGAAGAAGCGCGCGCGTGGAAGAGGAAAATCATCCATAGCATCCCCGTATATATATATATATATATTTTTTTTTCCCGCCTTTTTCCAATCCCGCGCTACTCTTCTACAATCTACACTCATCTGTCGGGACGGATTCGAGCGCGCTCGCGTCGTTTCCATGGAAACCGAGTAGCGAGCTGAGAAATACGTGCCAAGAATCGTTAGGCGGACGTCAGCGGGAATTCGCGCGCGCGGAAAAAAGAATATCCTACTCCTGAAGCTTCCGAGGAATTTACATTAATTCTCTCATAAATAGTTAACTTATATATATTTATATATAGAAAGACCCCATTATAAGTGTTTTCCTTAAGAGTTCCGTTACCATTTCAAATATTCAAGGAAGAATTAAATCACTTCCTCCTAAAGTTGACTGGAACGTTGTTGGATAATATGAAACCAAAAAAATTGTGTCTTTGAAGAAGCAAAAAGAAAAACGCGGAAATTCCTAACTTGAAATAGCTTTGATGAAAAAAAGGATGCAACCAAGCCAGGAATGAGTGTGTGAAGAAAAAACTTTGGTTATTACTATTATAATAATAACAGCGGGAGAGGGTTTGAAAGTCATTTAAGGAAGGTTCCCATATATTTCTAACTGGTGTCACGCATGAGAGAGAGAGAGACGCCAAGGCTTATTGTTTTTCCCAAATTAATATATCTAGCGACGCCCAGAGTTTGACAGTCTGAGATAGAGTTATTAGAGGCAAAGTCTGAATGAATGTAGGGAGTGTAACAATGTTTTATACTAAATTCCCGTTTTGGCTATAAAATATCAACGATTTACTGAATAAATAGGCTTTGTTTTGGCCTATTATACCTTAAATATCACAACAGTACTCTAGAATCCATCTAGACAAATACTTTATACCATATAAAAAATTACTAAAAAAAAAGGGCACGTTTGGGACTTTAGCATGACATCGTACTCCTATAACAACGTCTAGAAGGCAACCAGACGGATGCGTCAAAGTTAATGGTCACCGATTATGTCGTAGGGACCCCAAGGGCGTCATAGATATATCCTCAATAGCCCACCTATAGCAAAGGCTATGCCCAACCTGGTGGAGAATCAAGAGTGAATCAAGAAGGAGTAGTGTACACGCGATGCGGAGAATATTTCAACTAATTTTGCTTCAAGGTTGAATTTCTCTCTCCACTAGGTCGCAGATCTAGTTCCGAGTTTTCACAATAGAAGTGCTAGAGCTTGCCCATAATTTGTAACCCACATTCCCTTTGGTTTTCCATGCCCAAAAGAACTGTCAAATGTTCTTTACTCTTGGTTTATTTTCTCTTGATTTTTACACGCTTTTAAGAGGGGCTCGACCCCACGTTACTGGGGGTACCTATTACAACTCGGCCATATCTGAGCTCCCTTTCGAAACTTATGGCCGACTTCTGGGATAAAAAAACATAAATATACCTAGGTTGAGGGTTTTTTTCCCCCAGTAGATTTTGTTAAAGGAAGCTTTTAAAGGACCCCCGAAAAAACTAAAATAATTGGAGACTTGCCTATAGCTTACCGGCTAAGGGATGAAGCTATGGCCCCTAAGAGAGGCTATTGTGAGTCACGTTTGTATATAATACAGAGCACGGAGGTAGCTGAGGGCTCCGGAATTGCATCAATCATTTATGTCCCGAGGTGCAATATATAGCTTTTTTTTCTTCACGCGTTGCAAAAATCGACTACGTATATCTCACGCAGGCCCAACATGAACCAGATGGTAACGGGCATCACTATACTTTCCGTTTTCCCCAACAATTCCGTAGGGAAACAAGATGGTAAATCCTCCATTCGGGGTAAGAAAGCGTTCTACGGAAATAATTCACTTGACTTTTGAAGAGACTTAACTATATGTTTTCGTCAAACTATTCAAAATTGGATCAAATCAAACAATTTCAAGTAAACTAAAATACTATTTGTAAACTAATTCTTCAAAGCCATACTCGGTTAGCAAAGATTAACTACTTACTTACAGATAACGGATAATTACTTAGTTAATGAACATCGTTACACTACATTTCAATAATTTCACTAAATTATACACAACCAACTAAAAAAGGCACAAAATGAACTAAAAGGCTGAAGCTATGCACGGAGGCACATGAAGTCCCTGGTATTCTTATCCAAGTTTAACACGTTTTCTACCGTATGCTTCCGAATGTATAGGTAGGTATAGCATCATTCTACTTATAGAAAAACGTGGATAAGAGGCGGGAGATGGCCCCATTTTTTTACAATTCCCAACTCATCCTGTGATCCCAAAGTTCGTGCAGTCATCAAAAATATATTTCTCTCTCTCTCTCTCTCTCGTGCTTATAGCACGAGCGTGAAGCGGAAAACGAAAAGATGCGCGAGTCTATGTTCACCGTACGAGCTCTTTACTGAGCTCGAGAAAAAATGTGAGGACCGATTTTCAGTATGGAACAACCAGTAGAAAAAGGTTTAATAAATGTCGTAAATAGCATAACAACGTTAAGTAAGCATCATGCTATTGTTTTAATGAATGTTAGGACTAATTCAATTGTAAAATGTTTAACAATTAAGTTTCCTCCGCTTGTAATAGAAAATGTTTTGAAAATCATTTTGACATACTCGAGATACGCAGATAATTCCATGTAGAGAACTGATTTTAGGTAAAGTAAAAGTTTTTAAAATGATATTGCCAATAACTTTCGTTAAAAGACATACTTAGGGATAATTATGTTACCTATGATAATATTAAAAAAAAGTTATTATTTTTCATTTCCAGGACATCTAGTACAGAAAGAGAGCAAAAGCAAGGTATATAGTTCCTAATAAAATTATAGCATATATCTTTTACAGGAGTTTTTTTTCTTTTTCAGGTTCGTCTTTAGAGGAGTTGCTACATCTTAGAGAGAGAAAGGGGGAAAGAAAACCTATTCCAAGTATCGTTTAAATTTTACGTGCTTTTCGGAAGGCTAGAGAATAATTGAATGAAGGTGGTTATTACGGAGTGTACGTGGCAACCCTAACATTTAGCTCGTGCTCAAAATATACGTTATAGTTTCTTAAACTCAAAAGTATACCCTGCAACTATAACGGATTTTCTGTTTTTATTTATTAATTTTTGAGCACAAAAATAATTTTATTATCCATTCTCTCTCAATATACGCGAGATTGTAATGCTTATAATGTACGTCAGAAAGACGAGATATTTTACAAAATTATCGATGCTGAAAGTTATCTATATAGATGGTTTCGTTTTAATCCTTTGCAACCTTTGGGATACATTAATATTTTTGAAACTAAAACCCGCTAACCATTAAAAAATTATAGCTATAATTTAACTTGAGAAAAATCTGGGGTCAAAGTTCCATTTTATACGACGCCCAAAACAATCTCAGCGTTTTAATATTAAAAATAACCAAAATGGACTTACAACGTTTTGAAACTAAACCCCGATTATAATCAATTTTATCTAATGTTTTTGACACGCGGTTTACAAAATATCTTTCACTTTTATAGTTTTATATATGAAATATTTTACACATATTTAAGAGTAAAGAACTTTATAAGCTATACCGAAATTATTTTATTCACATATTTTAGTATAGACCTTGTTTTTAAACCGTACCAACACTTAAAGGGCATTTTCTTGTCTCGAATAGATTTTTTTGTTTGGTCCAGAAAAAAACAGGCGTAACCCGTTGAAAATATTCTTAAATTCTTATATAAGAAAGTACCTAGCTATCTAACACGAGAATACACTTAGTTGCTTATAGCCTAGAAAGAAGAAATTTAATAGAGACCGTGAAAGAAAGATTTGGTTTCAAACAAGTGCTATTTTTCCCCCTTTATGGTTGGAAAAGAATAGTCCTTTTTATAGAGTATATTAT
>JAEQBA010003506.1:0-24179 GCA_019434445.1 Phalangium opilio | reverse complement strand
GAATCCGAATTATTACTTATTAATATTTTCAATCCACATAAGGGCATTAGCATGTTCCATAAGTTTGTTACTGGTAACTGAGAGCTTGTTGAAGTGACGCTGGTAAAACGTCATAGATTCTGTCCAAGGCTTACCACAGACTAAATAGGAAGATGGACTGCACTCAATTCTCGCGTCGTTCTCGATAGCTCTAAGTAAGTCTCTGGCATAAGTTTCATACTTATGGAACACATGATATTGACTTATGATCCACCTTTTCCCTATAGCCAGAACATAGGCTTATTCGGTATTCGTGGAGGAGAGGTACGGGAAGAAATTCCTCTTCTTCCCGTTAATGCTCTCCACAGAATCCCGAGATAGCCCCAACTTCCAACCATAGGGAAAAAGGTGGATTAGCTGGCATAACCGATAAAATTAAATTACCCCTGTTTTCTTATTTGAGAATGATTCGCCATCTAAAAGTAATAATCCAACATTGATATCTCACAAATGTCTGCAATAATTCCAATTAAGCTTGGAACCAGTTTCCATTTAAACGACACTTTAATTAATCAGGATTATACTAAATTTGTGTAATTAGTCCAAAATTAACATATTGTGAGGGAATTCCAAATACATGCGAACAGACCAGAAGCCTTCCAGAAGCTAATTTAAACCCATAATTCTTCCAATTAGTTGCAACAATTAATTCTTCTCTTCAACAGAGAGACACTTTACTTGTAGGCGACTCTAAAATCTCATAACACAGCCTGCAAAGTACCACGTGACCACGTCCACGTGTTTAGTTATTCGTAAAACCTTCGGTTGAGAAACCCAAAATGTACCCAAAGAGAACCGAAGAGTGAAATTGCTTTCCCACTTTTAAACATATAATTAACCCAAGTCCCAACACAAGTGATGCTATCTGTCTCTGTTATCTGAACTATTTTTATTTCTTTCATGATTATCATTATATATAAATCCGCCTACAATTCATCACGCAGATTTTCTCCTCAGAAGTAAATGAACTTAAAGCTACGACTCTATGTTAAATTTTATTTTTCAACAAGCCGTTATATAATTTAAACATATTTAGCCTTATGAAACACAATTAGAAACTCTCCCAGATAATAATAATTACATTTCAACCGTTAGAGCTCAATTCAAAAATAAACTTTTCGCGCCACGGTAATCTACTTCTGTCTCCTTTTTTCAAGTCCTTTGAAAACCTCTTCCACAAACCCGATTTCAATCTGTTTCCTTCATGTACATGTGAAGAACCTACAATAGTTGGCAGAACAAAAATGAAGGTTTATAATTCTCTCCTAGATTCACTGCACTGTCATAATGGATGGCAACCAGACAAGAGTCTCTCCTCTCGTTTTGTTGTGAAATCATAAACGCGTGAGGAAAATTGTTCTCTCGCTATAGGATAGGCGACTCCGAGGGGTCGGTCATTCACGAAATCCAACTTAAGAAATGTGAAATCAATAACAAAATCAGAAATCCGGCAAGAAATCAAACTTATTTCGCTGATTTTGAAATCTCACAAAAATCCGAAATCAGTAACGAATTCACAAAATCCGTAACGAAATAACGAAATCACAAAATCAGTAACGAAATAAAAAAATCAGAAAATTAGTAAAGAAATCACAAAATCAGTAAAATGGCAAAATACATTCCAAAATTCACAAAATCCAAGAAAAAACCTCAGAATCCAAGGAAATCAACAGAAAAATCTCAAAATCCGTGGAAATCACGGGGAAAATCTGACGAAATCCGAGGGATTTTATCGAATCTTGAAATGAGTCAAAATCCAACGAAATCAAACGACACCCGAAGAAATCAAATTGAATTTCGAAATCCCGGACATGTCCAACCCCTCGCTCTACTCCCTATCTCCGACGGCGGCTGAAGCGATATATACACTGTTCCAGCTTTGGTTGTCAGTACGCTTAATGCTAGGTCTCTATGTGAGGTAGGTTTTTGCGTACTGCCAACAGAAGAAAGCAATACTGATATTTAGGATTTTATAACGCAATATTCTGTATACTGAAAAAAATATTGCTTCGTCGTTACATAGAGACCTTGTTTGGCTTGTGCTGATAACCAATGCTGGAACAGAGTATATATCGAAATAATCATAATAAGTTCCCATCGGACGCTTTACAAATTTATTGAACAGCACGCGCACTCCTCGCTATTGAAATCTATAAAACCACAGGAAAACAAATAAATCTAATCTATCAAACGACAAAATAAATCCTCCTCTCGCAAAGACTTTAATAACTCATACTCATACAAAAAACTCCTTCTGTTATCAGTAAATAATTAGCCATTAAAACAAAAATTAAAAATAATAAGAATGGCGAAAATGGAGCTTAAAGAAAAAGTTAGCATTGACTTAAGTCGAACCTCAACTTAAACTCCATAAATCAAAATTTAAAAATTATATACAACCCAAGGTCTACTCGTTCAGCACACGCAAAATGAATTTGTTTACATAAGGGTTTGGTGCTAATAGGTCGCTGAAATCTCAGCGCATGTTTCTAGCTATGTCAATATCACGTGGATTGAAATTCAAATACATTATGTATGACGTCAGATGTGACGACTTCTACACCTCCTCCCCATTAATTGTCGCAGAAAGACCTAGAACATGGCTGTTAGAGATTCCAAGCAGATGAAATCTATGCATTCCCAGCCATATATAACAAACACTTCGACAATGAATTAGTGTCAAAACCAATACGACTCTTTTAGCTATTTATAGATATTTGTTAAAATTCAAAAGATTTAATAATGGGGACCTTTACAGTCATTTCAGCAGGCCAGTGGGGTCTATTAAACACACATTTTCCAATTTCATGTAAATTATAATTTTATCGTTAAATATTGATTATTATAATGTAATTTAAGTAATCGGACCTATTTCTAGCTTAACACTTAAGTTTTGAGCTAATTTCAGGTTTACAAGTGGGGACCTAAACCGTCTTCCTACCTTATATCTGGGGACATTTGTGTATAAATTATAATATTTTGAATTAGTGTCAAAGCCTATATGGCTCCATCAAGTATTTCAATTTCACTTTTCACACTCGATAAATTTACAAGTGGGGACCTTCACTGTCATTTCAACAGACAAGTGGGGTTCCATCAAGTATTTCAACATATTTTTTAACACTCGAAAAATTAAGAGAAAAAAGTATGTCTGAGTTAAGGTCAGTTTTTGCCCCAAATCAGAAAAAATGATGTAACGTTTGTTAATTAAATATCAAACTATTTTGCTCAATTCCGAACCGAGAATTCTTGAGATTTCGCTCAAACTCTGAGTAAAGTTGCTAAAAAATCATTTTACTCGGGGGAAAGATATAGAATAAATCCGAGCTGTGCTTATTAATTAGTTAGCAGATTAAAATTCGAACTAATGAAAATGGTAATTGATTTTTAATTACTTTAATGCTAATTTGAAAATAATTATAATAAATTAGTATTCAATAGAAAGGCATTTATCTATTTAAAAATTAATTAGATTTAGTTTTGGCTAATTAGCCAATTGGATTTTCAATTAATCTCTTTCGACGATTTGAAGTAAAAAAATCGAGTTTCATCTAAACGAGAGAGAATACATCCCACTACCAGTAGCGAGGGGGGCACAAAATTGTTATCCCATCCACTGTTTCCTCTCTCTCTCTCACAGTGAAGTCTATGTCTCTTTCGTGAATCGTAACTCCCATATTTCGATGTTTCCATGATTTTCCCTTCTTGAATTAATAGTAGTGGACCGGCTAGTGCCCATAGATTTACAAATCCGGAGTCCGATTTAGGAGCAGTGGCAAGAAAAATTCTGAAATGAAACAAAATTTAGCATGACGGAAGTTTCGAAGCTTGGCTCACTTCTCGAGAATAATACATTTTAGGCTTCCATACCCCTTTATCGAAAACATTAAATGCATTACCAAAGGCGGAATAGGAAGTCTATGGGCACTTTTAAGGCGTTATTTGTTACTTGCAGTTTTTTTGACCTTAATTATACAGGTAAATAATTAGAAATTTGAAATTGTAATTTATTACTTGAAAAATAGATGACTAATTTATCATTGAATTTAACTATTTTATGTCTAATTGCTAATTGGCTAATTAATTAGTTCAAAACCATTTTTCTAATTGCTATTTATAATTATTTAGTTGCCAGTTAATTAGCACAGCTCAGCAAGAAATTAACATATTAAAGGTATTCATGTTTTTTTGAGATTTTGAAAGATACAAACAATTTTCACTAGCGCGATTACCCTAAAAATCTTCCTACTATTGAAGCTTTTCATTATTACAGGCTAATAAGAGAAACCTTAATTAATTCTGTGATGCTAGAACATATCAATTTAAGACTAGAGATTTTAAAGAAGCTAAATGCGAATAATATTGCAAAAAATTTCGAGAAGAATTGGTTTGGCATTGTATTTTATTAACGTTGTTTTACTTATTTATAACAAATTTCTTTATAACGGTGTTTTCATTCCCAAATTTATCGACATTTCAAAATAAAAAATGGCTTGAAAAGAAAATTATTTGTAACCACTAAATATTTTGCTTTAAAATTGCCTTAGTTCTTTTAATTTACCTCCCTTGTAATTTGAACAATTACTTAAAAAGAAGCCTATTAAATATTTAACCCACAGTTTCTAAATACGATTGAAACAAAGTGTTTCTACCCTTTTTGTCTATTCATACATCTAGATTTTCCAGAGTGAAAATATAGTAGAAAATAAAGGTAGGATCCTCAATTATTCATAATAGATAAATCGCGCCGGCATTTATTACAATACTTTTAAATCCTACGACTCATACCGTTCGAAGCTCTCTGTTTGAACTTTCCATCTGTAGGCACTGATTGCGATTGAGTCTCAAGTAATTAATTATGGCTTTAAAAACTATTTAAACGCTTCAATTTTCCTAATTTATTATGAATACGAATTATTACTAATTAATATTTTCAATCCACCATAAGGTCATAAGATATGTTCCATAAGTTTGTCACTGGTTACTGAGAGCTTGTGTTGAAGTGACGTTGACAAAGGCTTAACACAGACTAAATAGAAAGATGGACTGGAAAACCGAGTGTACTCAATTCTAGCGTCCATCTCGATAGCTCTCAGTAAGTCTCTAGCATAAGTTTCATACTTACGGAAAATAACTTATTAACTTATGATCCACCTTATTCCCTATCGCCAGAAAATAGGCTTATCTTGTGATTCGTGGAGGAGAGGCACGGGAAGAAATTCGTCTGTCGGCTGCTACTGTAACATACCACAGACGAATTTCTTAATTTTCTTCCAGTTAATCCCCTCCAAGAATCCCGAGATAGCCCCAACTTAAGACGATTGGGATTAAGGTGGATTAGCTGTCATAACCGAGAAAAAATAACTTCCCCACTGTTTTCATCTAAAAGTAATTAATCTAACCTTGATATCTCACAAATGTCTGCGGTAATTCAAATTACGCTTGGAACCAGTTTCCATTTAAACGACACTTTAATTAGGATTATTTTAAATTTGTGTAATTAGTCCAAAATTAACATGTTGTGAAGGAATTGCAAAATAAATGCGAACAAACCAGAAGCCTTCCAGAAGCTATATCAAACCCATAATAGGGACTTGGCAGTACTACATCATGCAACGTCAGTCTACCTTCAGTAGTGCTAAAAAACCTACCAGGAGGAGGGGCTTATATAGCTTTCATTCTGTTAAAAAACATACCATAATGGCGCTGGGGGCGGAGTTAAGCCCGAATTGCCAAGTTCCTATTCTTCCAATTAGTTGCAACAATTAATTCTCCTTTTCAACAGAGATTAACGCCGATAACGATGAAGACACTTGTACGCGACTCTTAAGTCACATAACACAAGCCTGCAGTGTACCACATGACCACGTCCACGTTTTTAGTTATTCGTAAACCTTCGGTATAGTAACCCATAATGTACCCAAAGAGAAACGAAGAGTGAAATTTTCTTGTCCACTTTTAAAAATATATTTAGCCCAAGTCCCAAAGGCCCCACGTCAAGTGATGCTATCTGTCTCTGTTATCCGATCTATTTTATCCCTTTCATGCATTATCATTATATATAAATCCGCCTACAATTCGTCACGTAGATTTTCTTGTCAGAAGTAAATGAACTTAAAGCTACAACTCTATGTTAAATTTTATTTTCAACAAGCCGTTAATATAATTTTAAACATATTTAGCCTTATCAAACACAATTAGAAACTCTCCCAGATAATAATAAATACATTTCAACCATAAGATTTCTGGAAATCAGAGGCAAAATTCAAAAATAAACTTTTCGCGCCACGGTAATCTACTTCTGTCTCCTTTTTACCAGTCTTTGAACAACACTCCTACCCCGAACCCGATTTCCATCTGTTTCTTTCATGTACATGTAAAGAACCAACAGTAGTTGGCAGAACAAAACAGAAGGTGTATAATTCTCCCCTACATTCTCTGCACTGTCATAATGGATGGCAACCAGACGAGATTCTCCTCTCCTCTCGTTTTGTTGTGAAATCATAAACGCGTGAGGAAATTTTTTTCTCGCTATAGGATAGGCGACTCCGAGGGGTCGGTCATTCACGAAATCCAACTTAAGAAATAAGAAATCAATAACAAAATCAGAAATCCGGAATGAAATCAAACTTATTTCGCTGATTTCGAAATTTTACAAAAATCCGAAATCAGTAACGAAATAACGAAATCAGAAAATCAGTAAAGAAAAAACAAAATAAAAAAATCATTAAAAAAATCACAAAATCAGTAAAGACATCGCGAAATTCATTAAAACAATCACAAAATCCAAGAAAAATCTCAGAATCCAACGAAATCAACAGAAAAATCTGAAAATACGAGGAAATCACAGGAAATACCTCAAAATCCGTGGAAATATAATCCGACGAAATCCGTGGGAATTTATCGAATCTTGAAATGAATCAAAATCCGACGAAATCAAACGATACACGAAGAAATCAAATTGGATTTCGAAATCCCCTACATTTTATCCAAAATATCCAACCCCTCGCTCTACTCCTTACCTCCGACGGCAGCTGACGCGATATATACACTGTTCCAGCTTCGGTGGTCAGTTCGAGCAATGCTAGGTCTCTATGGGAGGTAGGTTTTTGCGTACTGCCAACAGAAGAAAGCAATACTGATATTTAGGATTTTAAAACGCGATATTCTGTATAATGAAACAAAATATTTGTTCGTCGTTACATAGAGACCTAGTTTTGCTTGTGCTGAAAGCCACTGCTGATAACCAATACTGGAACAAAGTATATAAATCTATAAATCCACAGGAAAAAAACAACAAAATAAATCCTCCTCTCACAAAGACTTTAATAACTCACTCTAATACAAGAAACTTTTTCTGTTATAGTTAAAATATTGATTATCAGAATGAAATTTAAGTAATCAGTCCTATTTCTAGCTTAACAATTAAGTTTTGAGCTAATTTCAGGTTTACAAGTGGGGACCTAAACCGTCTTCCTACCTTATATCTGGGGACATTTGTGTATAAACTATTAGATTTTGAATTAGTTTCAAAGCCTATATGATTCCATCAAGTATTTCATTTTTCACACTCGATAAATTTACAAGTGGGGACCTTCACTGTCATTTCAACTGACAAGTGGGGTCTTTTAAACACACATTTTCAAATTTCATGTATATTATTACTTTATAGTTAAAATATTGATTATCAGAATGAAATTAAGTAATCAGTCCTATTTCTAGCTTAACACTCAAGTTTTGAGCTAATTTCAGGATTACAAGTGGGGACCTAAACCGTCTTCCTACCTTATATCTGGGGACATTTGTGTATAAATTATTAGGTTTTAAATTAGTGTCAAAGCCTATATGGTTCAATCAAGTATTTCAATTTCATTTTTCACACTCGATAAATTTACAAGTGGGGACCTTCACCGTCATTTCAACAGACAAGTGGGGTCTTTTAAACACACATTTTCTAATTTCATGTATATTTTAATTTTATAGTTTAAATATTGATTATCAGAATGAAATTTAAGTAATCAGTCCTATTTCTAGCTTAACACTTAAGTTTTGAGCTAATTTCAGGTTTACAAGTAGGGACCTAAACAGTCTTCCAACCTTATATCTGGGGACATTTGTGTATAAATTATTAGATTTTGTACTAGTGTCGAAGCCTATATGGTTCCATCAGGTATTTCAATTTCATTTTTCACACTCGATAAATTTACAAGTGGGGACCTTCACCGTCATTTGAACAGACAAGTGGGGTCTTTTAAACACACATTTTCTAATTTCAGGTATATTTAAATTTATAGTTTTAATATTGATTATTATAATGATATTTAGGTAATCAGACCTTTGAAAGGCTTAACACTTAAGTTTTGAGCTGATTTCAGGTTTACAAGTGGGGACCTAAACAGTCTTCCAACCTTATATCTGGGGACATTTGTGTATAAATTATTAGGTTTTAAATTAGTGTCAAAGCCTATATATTTCCATCAGGTATTTCAATTTCATTTTTCACACTCGATAAATTTACAAGTGGGGACCTTCACCGTCATTTCAACAGACAAGTGGGGTCTTTTAAACACACATTTTCTAATTTCATGTATATTTTAATTTTATAGTTTAAATATTGATTATCAGAATGAAATTTAAGTAATCAGTCCTATTTCTAGCTTAACACTTAAGTTTTGAGCTAATTTCAGGTTTACAAGTGGGGACCTAAACAGTCTTCCAACCTTATATCTGGGGACATTTGTGTATAAATTATTAGATTTTGTACTAGTGTCGAAGCCTATATGGTTCCATCAGGTATTTCAATTTCATTTCTCACACTCGATAAATTTACAAGTGGGGACCTTCACCGTCATTTCAACATACAAGTGGGGTCTTTTAAACACACATTTTCTAATTTCATGTATATTTTAATTTTATAGTTTAAATATTGATTATTATAATGAAATTTAGGTAATCGGACCTTTGAAAGGCTTAACACTTAAGTTTTGAGTTAATTTCAGGTTTACAAGTAGGGACCTAAACAGTCTTCCAACCTTATATCTGGGGACATTTGTGTATAAATTATTAGATTTTGTACTAGTGTCGAAGCCTATATGGTTCCATCAGGTATTTCAATTTCATTTCTCACACTCGATAAATTTACAAGTGGGGACCTTCACCGTCATTTCAACAGACAAGTGGGGTCTTTTAAACACAAATTTTCTAATTTCATGTATATTTTAATTTTATAGTTTAAATATTGATTATTATAATGATATTTAGGTAATCGGACCTTTGAAAGGCTTAACACTTAAGTTTTGAGCAGATTTCAGGTTTACAAGTGGGGACCTAAACAGTCTTCCAACCTTATATCTGGGGACATTTGTGTATAAATTATTAGGTTTTAAATTAGTGTCAAAGCCTATATATTTCCATCAGGTATTTCAATTTCATTTTTCACACTCGATAAATTTACAAGTGGGGACCTTCACCGTCATTTCAACAGACAAGTGGGGTCTTTTAAACACACATTTTCTAATTTCATGTATATTTTAATTTTATAGTTTAAATATTGATTATCAGAATGAAATTTAGGTAATCGGACCTTTGAAAGGCTTAACACTTAAGTTTTGAGCTGATTTCAGGTTTACAAGTGGGGACCTAAACAGTCTTCCAACCTTATATCTGGGGACATTTGTGTATAAATTAAGAGATTTTGAATTAGTTTCAAAGCCTATATGATTCCATCAAGTATTTCATTTTTCACACCCGATACATTTACAAGTGGGGACCTTCACTGTCATTTCAACTGACAAGTGGGGTCTTTTAAACACACATTTTCAAATTTCATGTATATTATAATTTTATAGTTAAAATATTGATTATCAGAATGAAATTTATGTAATCAGTCCTATTTCTAGCTTAACTTTTAAGTTTTGAGCCAATTTCAGGTTTACAAGTGGGGACCTAAACCGTCTTCCTACCATATATCTGGGGACATTTGTGTATAAATTTTTAGATTTTGAATTAGTGTCAAAGCCTATATGGTTACATCAAGTATTTCAAGATAATTTTTCACACTCGATAAATTTACAAGTGGGGACCTTGGCTGTCATTTCAACAGACAAGTGGGGTCTTTTATACACACATTTTCTAAATACATGTATATTATACTTTTGTAATTAAAATGTAGATTATTATGATGAAATTTTAGAAATAGGATCTTTACGGTTCCTTCAAATATTTGAAGATATTTTTTTAAACTAGAAAATTTTACAAGTGGGGACCTTCGCTGTCATTTCAACGGACAAGTGGGGTCGTTAATATACATGTTTTCAAGATTCATTTTAATTCACTTTTTTTAATAAAAATATTGATAATTATGATGAAATTTACATTATATGTAACGTTAGTCCCATTTTAAAATGTGGGGAACTTGGCCATCTTTTTAATGTACATCTGGGGACATACAGTTTTTTAAATCGAGTTAATGTTTTAAACGAAGTTAATTTAATGACGCCTAAAGAATTAGGAAAAGTAGTTTTCGTACGTCAAGTGTAATTAAATTATGAAAAAATCACCGTTCGGTCTGTGAGATACAAGATTTTATATTGTTATCGCTGAATAATGTATATTTTGTATTTCTAAAGTAGCGACATCTATCTGTGCTTATTGTAATGAAAACCCATTTTTGAGCCCCCACATGTACGCCGAAGAGACCATATGGTCCTCATTTCGTACAACTGGGTACCCGGGTGTGTGAAAACCTCTGGCGACATCTCTCGGATATGTGTTAATTTCCATGGTCCCCACTTGTAATGTGAAAAGACCAAGTACCTTACAAGTGGGGACTTTTTTAAAAAAATTAATTTGGGCTCTAATTAGTCTAATTATATCATTTATCTAATTACTTACATGTGAGGACTTTAAAATGTCCCCACATGTAAGTCGGGTCCCCACTATGTGGGTGAAAAGATTGTCAGAATCCCCACTTGTCAATCGTATACAGACGCACACAGACACGTCGAAATTAGAACCTCTCCGTGACATACGTCACTCGGAGAGGTAAAAATTACAGTTAATAGAGTATTGAATCAAATCAATAATTTAGTACTCACTGTGACCAAAACGAGATTTTTACCTCTCCGAGTGACGTATGTCACGGAGAGGTTCTAATTTCAACGTGTGTGTCTGTCTGTCTGTCGGTCTGTTTTTACACCCACGTGATCGCGTTCGCAGTTTGCAAATCGGAGCAAACGTGTTCTCAATTTCCGGAAATTTTGAAATTGTATTACACTTACAGACTCTTACTCCATTCCCTGTCTTACACCATCAGCCTCTGGTCTTTGTCCATCCCACATGGACACCAGTCTGTACACACTGGCTTCTTATCACCACCATCATCTTCTCTTTGTCCATCCCACATGGACACCAGTCTGTACGTACTGGCTTCTAAGCACCACCATCTTCTGGTCTTTTGTCCATCCCACATGGACACCAGTCTGCACACCTGGCTTCTACTCCATCATCATCCTTAATGTTAAGACATACGCGGCGATCGGCCAGGGTTACGAGAAACGTCCGGCCTCCCTAAGGCGGGGCTTCCACCAAAGGTTCACGCAATAGCGCTGTTCTTATCCATAGCTGCGATTCGAAACCCTTATATACTACCTATTTGAGTAAGGCGAAGCAACCGGCGTATACTTCATTTCAAACGCCAATATTAGTCAAGTCTCACAAGAATGTTTTAATTGTTCTTTTTTAAAACAATGTAACGTTCAATAAGGCGAATAACTAACGAAGAAAATATAAAATATTAATTATATTTATTTCAATATTTAAGATAATCTTGTTTCTCAATTCAAAATTAATACGGAAAGAATTAAAAAGCGGTCTATGTTTTTACCCCTCCGAGTGACGTATGTCACGGAGAGTTATTACACTCAACGTGTGTGTCTGTGTGGGGGGTGTGTCTGTGCGCCTGTTAGTGTCTCCACGCCGCGTTAAGCCTATTTTATTCATATTAGCGCGGCCTTAGTAGACTCGGGCGCTCGCGCTTGGCATTTCCGCGAGATAGCGTGAGTGACGTATCAAGGAGAAAAACCCGGCAAAAATCTTCTCCGCTTTTTTGATTTTGCCCCCCAAATTTCAAGTTTTCGAAATGTTTTTTTCTGTGTTTTTCCTCATATTTAAATATTGATCAAGCATATTTTTGGAATCAGAAGAGTTTTTTAAACTCTCCAAAAAGTAAGGTTTTCTTTATATTTGAGATAATTTTTAAACCACGTCGCTATTTCTTTAACAACAATAGCAGTTAAAATGATATTTTAGACTCATTAAACAACTCTGTTCGGTACGAGACTTGAAATATACCTTATGTCAAAACGATATTCAAAGTAGAGTAGTAAATGGTCTTAAAATTCTATCAAATTATTATCGCTTAAAAATTGAAGGGACTTCATGTCAAAGTTAGAATTTCTTTAAAACGATGGGTATTACAAATACCTTATAAAATTTGTATTTTCAAATCCCAAATATTAACTATATACAAAGGAGAGTAGGAATAGTAATTTGTCAAATAATTTTATTAAATTTCTCTAGCTTAAAAATTTGAGTGACTTAACGTTTTAAAGAATTGATGTATATTTTCTTACGTTATGATTAAAGTGCACCCCCAAAATGGCGCTGAATGAAATGGATTTTTTTAATGATAAATATTTCAAATACAGATACAGATATAGAATTTGCATATTAAAATCTTTTAAGCGTACTGTTTTCTTGATAAACATAAATTTAAATTCTCACAATTAAATTATTTCAATCAACGTTTTAAATATCACTTAGTTTCCCGCGGTTCCAACGAATATCAAGCATACAGTGTATTGTATTTTCCGAAAATACCATATCATTATTCATGCAAGTTGGTGAAACCAATATAAACCTCTCCAAGTTGAGAGGTTTTTCTTAAATAATTAAAAAAAGCAAATCTCATTTTTTAATAATTATTATTAAGTATTGATAACTGCATGTGCAAGTTAATAGACCATTTTATAATTCCTGAATATAGTTCCTATTTATAATTTAAACGGCAGTAGCGTGACATTAAATAGCAATAAAACTTTGAATATTAAGAGAATATAAATGGGGAGATAATATCAAACTTGTGTCGGAGATGTAATATTTTCGTCTTCCCAATTTGTATACTAATAAGGCTATCTGGATATTTCACTTCCCAGTAATGTGTTAAAAATGGAAATTTGCCAGGTTTTCCAATTGTAAAATTATGATATAATCCAACCTCAGATTAGGTGTAAATTCTCGTAGAAAACACGTTGCGTTCAATGTGAACCTCGATTCCTTCTATCGTTGCTTGTTGCGATTGAATACAGTTATTATCCTCAAATCAATAGAAACAATATAGAACAGACTTTCAGGCGTTACATGAAAAACAACACGAATTTACAACGGGTTGCTTCATACTACAGAAACGGTTACCCAAGCTCGACGTGGTCTCTGCAGAAAATTTACGATCCGAACCTTTCGAAGGTGAGTGCGTATTGTTAAACTATTATCGCTTATAGATTTGACCGACGCTCAAAAACGAGGCGTTTTATTTTGTGCTGACTTTACGCAGAATTATGTAATTTTGCTTTTGTAATATTTAGTGATGGGCACTAACCGGTTATGATATTGGTATCGATGATCGATATGGCACTTTAAACGATTTATCTGTTTAATTTTCGATTTTTAACGATTAAGCAGTTTGAGGTTAATTTACCAATTATATCAACCGATTTATAGGTGAAATTCGATCGATAATCGGTTTCATTTAGTAAAATGGTCCGTTACCTCGTCGAATTTAAATAATAGGTTAAAATAGGTATCGGTTTCGACATCGGTTAATCACTAATAACATTTAACAATGACCAAATATGTACCAGTCACTGGAAAGAGGGGTAGACTGCCATCCATCCGGTGCTGCTCGGGTTGCTGTAAAAAACCGGTTTTACCTATTTAATGTTAAGATCTGCGCGGGAAACTCATCCAATGTTGGGTAACAAAAATAGCTATCAGATTCTCCGGGTTGAAAGCGTCGCTAGAAATGTAATCGTGGAACACTAAACTAATTTCTAAATCGCGTCTTTTTTCACTAAATCTTCCTTATTATGCTTTTAAAATCCTGCTATTTTAATGCCTTCAACAAATCAATTTGTCCGAACTTTATTCATAGGTTTGCAAACTAAAACGTTGTTTTCCCAAACACTGTTCCTTTGAATAAAATAAACGCTGTCCTACATTAAGTTTATTCGCTTATAAATAAATATAATTTATTAGTTTTAATTATCATTTTAGAATATTAACGAGTAAACTTTTTATATGTGCGCCGTATTTTATATTCAATGTAAAGTAACAAAGTCATTTATCTAATGTGTTAAATGTGGATCAATTGCTGATCCCCGTCATATTAAATAATCTTTTGAATGGTTTGTTTTGGATCCATATAAAAGAGGTCGGCCGATTGCGGGATTGGTAGGATATTTTGACTCGGCGTCGGCCGACTGTGGGTTGGGTAGGACATTTTAACTCGGCATCGGCCATCGACATGACTCAATATGTACTAGTTGTTGCGTGGGCAACTCTTCTAATGATAATTAAAAAATATTTATCTTTTTCTCTGGGTTGATAATGTCGCTAAAACAGAGTCCTGCACGGGCCGGGCTTTCCACATTTGAAAATTTTATCGGGCCGGGCCGGGTCGGGCTTCTCAAATTTTGGAAATTAAGGGGCAGGGCCCGGCTTTCATTCGTTTTTCAAAATTCAAATGAAAGATAATTTAAATAAGTATAAGCTTCTTAGAACAAATGTGACGTTGTGACGAACAAATATCAAAAGAAATGAATAATACACGACGCATAAGCAAATATGAATTCAATTCATTGATGTTATGTAAAAAATATTCAAATTATAACTGCACTTCGTGTAACGGTCCGGGTCTGTTCAATTAATGAAATGTGTTGGGCCGGGCCGGGTTTGGTTAGTGCGTGTAACGGGCCGGGCCGGGTCCGAAAACCAACTATATACTCGGACTTTTGAAAATGCTAAATCCCGGGCCGGGCTCGGATCGGGCCTGAAAAACTCGGTCCGTGCAGGTCTCTGCGCTAAAAACGTATTCATGGAATTATAAATTAACTTCTTAATCGCGTATAGATTCGATATTTTCACTAATTGTTCAAAATTATGCTTTTACAATCAAGCGCATTTTAAGAAAGCGGTTAACAGAAATCGCAGTTTAGGTGGTGCATCGAGAGACTTTACTCAATATCTGTAAGGGGTAATTGCGCGCTATACGACTCAAGAAATACTTGATATTCCAATTCTAGTCATAGCCTTAGCCGAATACAGTTTAGTTCTGATATATAATAATCGCATATACATTTGATCGACTCCAAGTACGAGGCTGGGTTTTTGGCGTAATCTAAAAGCTACTCTCGTTTTCCGCTGGTATTTATGAGCAGCGGAAAAACGTTTCAGCTTTCTTTACAGCCTTTGTTTTTTTCGAATTGCATTCGCTAGGATTTAAGCGTTTACCAAAATGGCACTGAATGGAAATGACCGATATATCAAAAACAGGTGGAACTTGCATTTTCAAATCGTAATATTTGTGGAGTTCGAATCTAGAATTAGTAAATTATTCTAGGTACGCCAACGGAACTTCCGTAAACTTTATGTCAATAGTGGTGAGTTTATCAACGGCAGATGGTGTTGTTGAAACGACAATTGAATCGCTTTTCTCGGCCACAATTACACTTTCATTTCTTCTAAGGAATATTATGATTCGAAACCGTATAAAGAACAGATGATGTTCATCGTGGAATATTTGGAACGAATCTTCAAATTGAAGTAAATTTCATTAATTGAATTCGAATCAACTATTAATTGGAACTAGCGAGAATGAATTGTCTTGGCACAATTATCCTCGTTGACTCGCTCAACCAAATGGGTGTGCGAAAAATTAAAGACTCGACCTTCCTATCAAAGCAAATAAATATTAATCAAAATAAATTAGTAAATAGTTTTCATTTTAATCCACTCACTCACAGTGAATCATTTACGGAGAGGAGTAGTTGAAAATTCCCATTAGACCGCATCCCGCCAATGTTTTTAATGAACTTAGCCCAACGGCGGGTTTGGTATTTACAATTCAAACGACTCTATTTGTCGCAAACAGCGACCCTAAAAATGCTATGTAGTTTAATTTCTATGTAGTCGTTTTTTAATGTAAGCGTTTTAAATACATTTTTACTGATATGGAAACGCCACTATTTGGTTAAGCTAGGTTAGTAATATTTTATAAATCACTTAACAATGTTACGCCTTTTCCAAAATATTGATGTTTATCTTCTTTGACTTCTCAAATAATAAGCTTTTTTCAAAAAAAATTACTGTTAGGTTAGGTTTCGTTAGGAGGACGTCTCTTCCTCTTTGGAGTGGTTATACACTTCAATTATATTAAAACGGCTTAAAGTATTTTCATGATGAATATAACATAAAAAAATAAATATATATTAGCAATTGGTTTTATTATGTCATATTTTGCTGATTTATTACTATTTGGTTCTTACAATCCTTAGTTTTAAAATAATTCTTTAGAAAATGTTAGGATCTAGTGTTCATTTTACGTAGGCCTTAAATTGTTTTAAGTTAATTTAATTTTTGCCAGCAAAAAGATAAAATCTTTGTGTTCCCGGGATTTAATTTATTTAAATTCTATCGGGAAAAACCTGAAGTGCGGGTTCTTCGGTGCAATGGGGTTGACCCATTGGACCGAATCATAAATCTGCCAAATTGCGGGTTTTTCGGTCGAATGGGATTGGGTTCGGTTGATTGGGATTCGGCGCAATGGAACTGAAGCAAATAGAAGAGCTTAAAACTTGGTTAATGTGCCGGTACTCTTTCCTCGCGTCTCATTGGCTATACACAACAGTCGACCCTAGGTCTACTCGTTCAGAACACGCAACGAAAATTTGTTTATACTCTGGTTCGTTGTCGTGGAAGTCACTGCGCTGGTCGCTAGCTACGTCAGTGTCACGTGGTTTCCAAATTCAAATACATTATGCTGCTTATTGTCCCGTGTGACGGTTTCAAAACCTCCTTTTCTTTAAGTCGAGCAGAAAGGCCCAGATAAAGATTCCAAGTGAAATAAACTCCGAGGTTTCCGACATTTACACGAAATCCCGTACGCTTTTCGCGAAATCTTTCAAACTGTCACACAAAATCTCTGAAGAAATCACGAAATTAATAAATAAAAGAGGAAATTTCTAAATCTTTGGAAAAATCACAAAATCTAGAAGAAGTCACGAAATCTTTTGGCGAAATCACATAATCAAAGAACTTTTTGGCGAAATCACGAAATCGCCTAATCAAAGAAGAATTCCCGAAATCTTTGGTGAAATCGCGAAATTCAAATAGAAATCACGAAATCCCGTACGCTTTTTTTGCAATGTCGGATCCCTCTAAAAAATCCTTTTTACCTCTCCGAGTGACTATGACGTCATAAAAGTTATGTTAAAATTGATTTTAGGAATAAAACTTTTAAAACGATTTAACTAGAATTAAGGTAACTTAATGACGATTTTATTAATTAATATCAATTACATTTATTTAATTATTTAAGAAGAAACCTCTTAATTGCTTCTCGACTCGGAGAGGTTTATTTTGGAACCCCAATTTGTTTTTTCCTGTTCACACTAAATATTGTTTTCCTTATTCTCCGCTGTTCTTTCGAACGAGAACAAATTCTCAGAAACGAATATCAGCTTACCTATAAGGACTTCAAAATTATGACACTCTCTTTATGCAATACAAATACTTTTCATTATGACTTTTAGTGTGAACATAAGGGAGCATCAAGTTAATTCCAATGACTTTCGCCATCACTTGGATCACTTGGACACTTCCCTTTATTTCTTTCGCGTAAGTGATATTAAAATTTTATTCAGTTCCAAAGTTCTTTGTAGAAATGATTAACCTTTACATTGAATTTAGAAAGCGCATGTCATCTTTTTTGACATGGTAGGCTCATTTTTCGAAGATCGACTGGACCATTTCAATCCGTCACCGCCCTGGCGAACTCTCAAATCAATTATCGTGTCCCATCCCCAACTGACAGTCACATCCACTTCCTGGTCCTTCTTAAATATGGACACCGAAGTAAACAATGCTTAATAGCAAGATTCGAAACAAGTAATTTTACTATACTCTGGGTTTTATTAGGTGGAGATTTTAATGGTGTCAAGCTTGGTTATTTTGTCACTTTTGCTCGTTATTCACTCGATAGTTACCAACAAATACAAATCGTTGCCCACCAGAAAAGCCGTCAAAAAAGTGGTCCGAGAAACGCTGGAAAATGTCTGGGATAACGCATCCCTCTTGTGCGCCGAACGTAAGCAGTTGAATGCTAACTAATGTTTGAAAACAATTCACCTAAACTTGACCCCGTTTCGTACGGGGGAATCAATTCGCGTGGGATTGTGTTCCCTTCATTTCGAAAGATGGCTGGGGCTTAAACCAGACATTCAAGCTAACCGTATAATTATCTTCCGTAGCGATTCCCTTCGTTTTCCCATACATTACTTGTCGTATCCTCGCTGCGTCGTGGATGATCGGAGCGACTTTCATTCTCTTTTTCTTGGGTTGTTTCATGCGCACGGAGTTCACGACTGAAAGTTACAATCGCATCGACTCCCTCTCGGAATTGATCAAATCGGGAATTCAACCAATTATGATCCAGGGTACTACAGAAGTCGGATATGTTGAAAATTTGGTAGCTAGCCTTTTTCGAATCTAGTTCTCAATTTTTCAAAATCAGGGATAGATTTATTTTTTATGTAAGAATGGAGAACAGAGTAATCTGGGCGCGCGTAACCTGTGGAAGGGGGTATGAAAGAAGAGGCAGGTCATAGCAACAAAGTTAAAAAATATTTACATATTTTTCGCCGTCCCCGTCAGCAACGTCATCAAAACGTAGTTTATGTGAGCCAATAAGATAATTTAAACTTTTCGTTACGTGTTGGAGGGAGGTACTCTTTACTAGGCTATGAGTCGGACAGAAGTAAATATTAACCGTTCTCCATTCCTTCTTAAAAAATTAAATCTATCCCTGTCCAACGTAACTGTTGCGTATTTATAGTCAAAACATGACCCAGTCGTTAAGGAATGGCTGGACAATCTCGATCGGAAGAACATGTTTTGGATCGGGTTTTCGAAAGTAAAGATTATTGATTCCTACATTCCTGTTTTTTCTGGAAAGAAAGCCATCATTATGCAGGAGCCCTTACTGCATGATATGATAAACTCTCCCAATTTAAAAGAGTTCATTCTGAACAAAGGAGGCCTTCACTTTTCGCAAGACAGTGTTTCTTTTGAATACACACACTTCATTTTCAACACCTCTTGGATGAGAGAACGTCAGCAAATCCAAAAAAAAATCGAACAGAGGTTGGAATGAATTTTATCTTAAATAATTAACATAGCCTTAATGATGATTCTATTGCAGCGTGTCACCGTTATTCGAAATGCAAGTTTTCAAATATCAGGACTTTCAATTGCTTTACTCTACTGAACGAATCACTTGGAAGAGACCGTTAAAAAGCGTGGAGGCCTTGGACCTGAGTACCGTCAGCGTCCCATTCTTTTTATTACTCACGCTGTTGTCCGCTACAGTTCCCGTTGTTATAACCGAAACAATCTTCACCCAATATGCTTAAACAATGAAAATGAAATAGGCCTAGGTTATTTTATGCAAGCAAATTGTTTCATTAGCCGACTTTAGTATCTTAGGTCTGCCGACGATTCACTGTTAAAAAAAAGGTATTTTGAAAGTACTACAAAATACCCCCGCGACCTTTTTAGTACCCATGAACGTATTCTATTAGTTGTCTCACAGTGCGGGTATTAAATGATTTCGAAAGAGGTACTTTGGTAATATAAGGTATATAATGACACCTTTTAGAGTTTCAGCGCTTCTGGTGGTATGTTATCGTACCCTGGAAGTAGAAAAGGACTTAACAGTTTCCTTTACAGGGATTTTTTGCTCCGACGTGCTGATTATAACTAACACTACTAAAGTAAAATACATGATAAAATACTTCTAGCCCAAATTCTCTAACGCTGACTGTTTACTGCACCATTAGTACTAGTAATGGCAGCGTAGAAGAAATATCTATTGGAATATTATATATAAACATAAAGAGTAGGTTCGGTAGGGTAGAATTGGGTAGTGGTTTTCTACCCGAGATTTAAATTCCAATCTCAAGTTTCCTAGCTAGTGGTTTTTCTTAAATATTTAATTACATATAATTAATATTAATTATTTTCCTTGACAGTTATGTACACTAGCATACGTTACATCATTTAAATGCATTACAATTATGTTATAAGGCATACATAATTAATATAAAGGTTTGAATCCGAGCTTACGCCTTCATTCGCCACTCAGAGAATATCCATGTATATGTGACCCTGAATTACATTTAAACTATAACAGTATCACACCTTCCTTAACAAGGGGAAGCAATATTTAGTATCGGGAAATCAAGAGTGGTTGATCCCTCGCTTACTATGCGAACCCTCACAATGCCGCAAGCCTACGGCGCAGACACTAAAAGGCGAGAGGGAAGGCAAAATTTCACCCTTGTCCCGTAAGCCCACAACACAGACAAAAAAAGTTGAGATGGAAGGAAAATTTTACTCTCGTGTCTTTCCGTCTCTTTTACATCGTATTGCTTACCATGTCTGAAAATGATTCAAGCCCAGGGTAATTAAGGAAAAGTTTACCAGTTTCAAATGTACCGCAAATATTTTTGATGGTGCGAAAGTATAATTTAGACCTGTTTGTGGGTTTTATTTGACACCTAATTCGGAAGCACAAAATACCTTTAAAAGTATATTTTCGAACTTTTTTGAGTGTTAACAGGTACCCTTTTCGGTAATAAGGACTACCTTTCACAATTTGAAAGTTTTATTCCGACCTTTGTTGAGGCTTAAATGATACCCATAACTGGATCACAAAATACCTTGTAGTCCTCAAAAGTACCTTCTTTAAGAGGTATTTCATAGTACCTTTACACAACGGTATTTTGTAGTACCTTTAAAGGTACGTCTGGAGATGCATGGAAAAATACCTTTAAAGGTACGTCTGTAGATGCATAGAAAATACCTTTAAAGGTACTAGACAGTACGGTTATTTTTTACAGTGTATTGCAGGCAATAGCAGGGAGCCGATATTACTTTATAACTTTTTAATTTAATAATATTTAGCGTAAAAATTAATTGTTGGTTTTTAACGAGTGGTTAGTGATTCAGTGTAATCAGTGTACAACTTTGTACCTTCGTCAGAGTCAGAGCATTTTCCTCCCCCTCTTTTTTCCGTACGAGGTGCGGCCCCATTTTGGCGCTAAGAAGATAATGAATTCGCACTCTGCCCGAGTAGCATTCCACTATGATTCCCCCTTTGAGTAGAAAGGAAAGGACCACCACGACTCCACGAGTATATATAGATTTCGTACTAGGAGGATTTACTCAAGGAGACCAGGCTACATGGTGAACTAAAAGCGTCTGGTTTTTCCACACCACGTAGCCTGACGGTGTTAATTGTATTAATCCTCCTCTTTTTCAAACGATTTGTGCTATTCGCAACCTAATTCCTTTTCAAATCTATATAAATACAAGTTACTTAAAGGCTAACGTTAATTATATATAGCAGAATATTCCATTTACAATTTTTAACTTCAATTAACATTCTTTAAATGTCAAATTATCGTCTATAGTTTTCTTAATTTTGACAATTTTTAACTTTCATTAAATGAAAAATTATTTTTCTTCGGTTTTCCTAATTTAGAAATTTAGACAACTTATAACTTAAAATTAACTTTCAATAAATGACATTTAATTCAAATTTATTTCAAATTATCCACATTTAGTAAATGTAATATTTGTAAAGGAATTATGTCGCGAATGAGAGTATCAACTGAAGAAATTTTAAAATCTAAACCATAGTTGAACCAACCAGCAAAAGTTGATACTACTTTCTTTCCTATGAGATTTTACATTATAGTAGTCATACGCCTAAGCTTTTCTCAATCAATTACTGCGGGTTGGTACCGTTGGTTTAACTATAGGCTCGCTAAAATAGTCACGTGAACCAAAGAAATTCTAGTACTGATTTAAAAAAAATTTAAAGGGAAGTGCACGATAAAATTATTTTAATATGTTATAGAGCAAACAAAAAACAATATATATTTCCAATTGGAACTATCCCTCTATTTACAATAATTAAGGAGATACGGGCCGTTAAATAATTTTGATGGCCCCTAAGTGTAGGCTGCCCTTAGAGACGTCTGACGTCACCAATGACCAGGTACAGTCTGGTTTACAGGTTTATTGTTTTAGCCGTTCTATGAAGTACACCCCTTTGAATCGGGGCGGCTCACCTGTAGTGGGAGCTCAGCAAAGGAAAAATACAAAAAATACATACACATTCAATATAAAATAAAATAATTAAATGATGAAAAAATCAAAAACAAATACAAATAATCAGAATCAAATACAAATAATCAGAATCAAATACAAATAATCAGAATAATGAAGAATTGAACCCGGTCAATGAATCAAAAAGTCCGGCAGGTCGGACGGGTTTGCCTGACGCCATGCCTGTTTCGCGGACCACCACATTGACAGTATCTCGCGCACCACACGGTGGTCCCACAGTCCTCCCGAGAGGCCCAAGACGTCCATTAGTGGAGCACCGCAATGCTTCGCTCGCCAGTCGAAGGCGACATTATCCTGGCAAGTCGCCGGGCACTCCAGTAGGACATGGGAGACATCCTCCCGTTCAGCACCACATAGCTGGCATACGGGGGGGGAACGGTCCCACTTCCGATTGGCGCACACCAGTCAGTAAAGATCCCGTACGGGCCTGGAACAGCAGGCCCCTCCATGAGAGCCATCGTAGAAAGACTCCATGTTTGGGGGGACTTAGCCCGATAGTACCGGATGCTATATGTTTTTGTCGACGGAATGGCGCCATATACGTTCCGCATGCTCCTTGGCCTCACCATCAACGAATGTGCCCAGCCAGAGTAGGAGACAGCACCACCACGCTCCGTGCCGACGCCGTATTTACGGTCGAGGGCCGCCACGCGAGCGGTCCAGCCAGTAACCTGGCCGTTAGCGCGAATAGAGTCGTATATTTGTTTAGCGAAGCGATCGGGCGGAAGAAACTTCAATCTGCCTAGGTACCGTAGTTTCGATTTAGCCTCCCTCGCTTCCATTGAGCTCCAGCCCATTTCCCCTTGAACGGCTGCGTAAGCTGCCATGGAGCCGGCGTTGAGGGCTGTCTTGCCCACAACCGACTGGGTACGTTCCAACGTCGCTTCCATGGCGGGGAAGGGAAGAAGCAGAGCACCTCGTTCCCATGGGTGAGAGCGGGGACCGCCACAGCTTTCCATAGGGTGCGTCCAACCGAATATTTATTATAGGACCCGTCAGCCAAGTTACGTACCACCACCAGCGGAGCCGATTACACTTGATGGAAAGCTCAGCCGAAGCTCTGGAGAGGTAGTGATCTACGTTCGTGATCTTACCCTCAGGTAGGTGTACTCATCGACATCCCGAACCGCAAAACGTTGGAGGCAATAATTCGGGGGAGGTTCCACTCTGTGGAATGGCAGCGAGTTAGATTTGTCCTGGGCTAAACGAAGGCCCATCGCGTCGGCAAAGGGTGCCGCACGTGTCAAGGAGGGATTGCATATGTTTAGGCGAATGGCAAAGAGGACGATATCGTCCGCATAAAGTACGCATGGTATGTGTACAGCTTCACCGTTACCAGCCGCCGGAAGGGACACCCCGCACCGCAGTGGCGCAGTTAGGCAGCCAAGCGATCTATGTAGACAAAGAAAAGTATGGCGAAAGGGGGCCCACCTGACGAAGGCCGACGTGGCTCGGCACCGGGGGGTGGTGTGTCCCTGGATGGTGTACGAGTACGCAGAGCCCGTGTAAAGCGCTTAATTTTCCGATATGAAGTCCGACGGGACCCCTTAGCCGCAAGCGTTACCCACAGTCGGGACCGATCCACGCTATCGTAAGCTTTCTGAAGGTCAAGA
>JAEQBA010003505.1:94823-159471 GCA_019434445.1 Phalangium opilio | reverse complement strand
TTTCTTTTTTTAGTTGTTGATTGACGTAAGGATGGGTGTTGGTGTACGATAAAATGGCTTTACTTTTATGAGAAGCCAGAATGAAGCAGGCTTAGAAGGAAAATTTGAATGAAAAAAAAAACGATAGTGGGAGGAACAATTTACGCGAATCGGGTTCAAAGGTCAAACGCGTTGCTGGCAAGGCAAGGCAGAGGCTTAGGTACGAAATGCCGCTGACTGTAGCGGAGATTGAGTCTGCATATAGAATGAAGTTGGGCTTCTAGGCGAGAGCCAAACATGGTAATCTTCGATAGCCTTATCAGCTCCAACACACTGCATTTGGCGCGAGGGGTACCAGGAGAAAGACGCGTGTACCGGAGGAAGTGGGAGCCAGTGTTCCTCTCACTGTCTCTCTCTCTCCTCTCTCTCTCTCTCTCCTTCTCTCTCTCTCTCTCTCTCTCTCTCTCTCTCTCTCTCTCTCTCTCTCTCTTTTTTTTTCTCCTATCGATTCTACGCTATAGTTCTTTTTTCACTATTTTTTCTGTTCTCTCTCCTTTGGATTTATCCCTTTTTTTCCTTCCTTCTTCCTAGCTCATGCCGAATCTTTCATTCTTTCTTTATTTTTTTTCTTGGCTACGATTTCGTTTTTTCTCTTTTCTATTTACTTATTTGGTTTAGACTCTAGCGCGTTGGGCACGCCAACCATTTGCGCAAACAATCGGTGTAGAAGCTACGTGTACAACACGTCCGCAAACTCGGTGGTAGGTTTAGCAAAGAAAGACTCCTGAGATATCTACGCTCGAGAAGTAAACACTGCCACAAAATGAAAGAAATAAAAACACTTTCCCGTAGGCTGTAGACCGACGACTTCAAGAAGTTATCTCGAAAACTACGATTAAAACTCGGGCCCTCTCGGCTCGTGACAAACGATATAATACAACCTGTAGAATTACTTCTAAGCTAGGTCTATACTCCTTCTCGCGGAAGGATAAGGTCACGTGTTAGATGAACATTGTTTCCCGTTTTCCATTAGACTTGTTTTTATGTCCAGCACCTAACCAATAATTGGTAACACCGTTTCCAAATTTCAAGAGTCCATATGGTTCAAAAATAACTTTCCGATTTACCAATGCCATTTAACAGCAGATATTACTGAAGATGTACCCTATTTACTCGGTTTAAACGCCGAAGTTAATCGAAGTAATTTAAATTTAATTTCTCACTGCTAATTATCATTTTGATTAGATTAGATTAATTAGACGAACATTTAACGAAGCTTAATTTCTTACAGTTCACTAACTCTGGGTTTGCGGGATCTGGGTCTGGTTCTGGGGTATTACAGAGCGGTATTCACAGTTCAGTTCGATTGAGTGGAATGAGTCCAAAGATACGGAAACTTCACAGAGTAAAGAGGCGGGGAAAGGGAAGCGTCTGTTTTTTCCCGCCCAAATCATAGTTGTAGCTTTCTCTCTCGTATGTAACGCTACTTATCCACCTGGTGTCGATCTTCTTAACTACCAATAATAGTCCAGAGGAATCCGTACAAGCTCACGGCGCTATTCCCAGCTAAAAGCCAAAGACGGAAGCGCAAGTACAGCGGTCTCTCAGTCGAGGAGAATATTACACTAATAGGAAAATTAGACACGTGACAACGCGCCTTGTATAGCGATCCCTTTTGGTAATGACGTCATTTCCGATGTCAATAATGACAACAGCGTCCATCTTCTACTTCCGGTAGCATCCTTTTGGTGATTGGCGCATCCTTTATGAAGAATTTGCGTAAATCCAGCGATGATTTTAAAAACCAACGAAAAAGGCTTAACAGGTTCTAAGCCTTTTTCATTAATTCTTTCTCCATGACAACGTACGTTTCTTCCGTTTCCTTGATCAACTTAGTTCCGAGAAGAAAAGGTCTTTTCTTACCCCTTTTCTCTCATCGCATCTCATTCTCATTCCCCATCAGGTTTTTCTTTTCAAATTTTCACCAAAAAGAATATTTTTAACTTCTCCTTTTTTCCTTCTTTTTTCTTGAGAGTGTGAGAATTCTTATTCTTTTCTTGGAATTTCTTCTTTCTCCATTTTTCCTTTTGTCAGTGATTCTAGTATACTAGATTGTTCGTCGCGTAAGAGGTGTTCTAGCTAGCTAGTTACTCGCGTTTCAACGAATTTAGGATCACGAAAATGATATAGAAAAGAAGAAGTGGTGGAGAGGGAGAGGGAGAGAGAAAGAGAAAAAAAAACTAATTCTTAAAGCAGCCAGGGAAAACACTTGTCGACTCTAGTACTCGATTATTTTAAAGAATAACTGGGTTCAAAATGAAGGGGGGAAATGGGGGAAGAAAAGAAGCGAAAGGTGATGATTAAAATTTTACACACATTCCTTCTTCTTAAGGCAAGATTCTAGAAGATGAAATTTCGAGATCCTTTTTTTTTAATTTTTTTATCTTCTTGTAAAATTCTTTTCTTCGTTTTCTTTTATTATTATTATTTGCTCCCTATATATTTTTCTTTCAGAATTCTTGAATATTTTCGAAATTTCGAAGATTTCAGTTGGGGGAATTAAAAAAAACAAATTGAAGAAAATTAGCATTCAGTTGAATTTTATTTCTTCTCGGTTGAACTAATTAACCCATTTTTCTTGAAATATTTCTTTTTATATCAATTTTAATTTGTTATTTTTAATTTTTAATAAAATATTATTTTATTAGATGAATATTTTTATTTTAGACTTCAATCTTGAAGTCAAATTCTTGTGATTCTTTTTTGGGTCTTTATTAAATTCTTCTTCGAATGTATCCTCCTTCCTAATTTAATAAAATTTACTGACAGTGATCATATTGTTTTCTTTTTTTTTACTGCTAAACCTTTTAGTCTTTTATAGTAAAAGGTTGACAGAACGAAGGCGCGAAAATGTGTCTATAGTATAGCAGCGTATTTCGTACCAGTAACCAGGCATGAAAAATATTTGGTAGTCTGGGATACATCTAATGGGATTCGACGAACTGTTTATTATATTTCTTCGCAGTCTTTACGCCCTTGACGTTTGCAGTACAAGATATCACCGGAGTTACGTAATAAATAAGTATATCTTCCAAAGCTTAGTTCCACTGACGTCAACGAAAAGTTGAGTTGAGTCTTAAAAACTTGCCATTTAAGAGACTTACATCAAAATAAATCCTTGGAGAAAGTTACCGAAGTAAACAAATTTTTTAAAGGTAATAACGTTTCGGGAATGACAATCCAATTACATTGAAATAAATATCCACTCCAGGATCTCCAGGATTAGAAAAAAAAGTAAATTATCAAACCTTGATCCCGCATTTATTTATGTTAAATGATTTTAATTTAAAGTATAACGTTTCCAGTAGCGGCTTGATATTCCTTTATTGGATTGTAAAGCGCGTGCTGTCGCGAGTTTTAACAGCGTCCGTCCGGTACCCGGCCCGTATGGAAGGGAATATCTCGTGGAATTTCGCTAAGGCCCGGCCGAACCTAACAGCTCACACTGGCCTCTAGCAGGCTCTGTCGACGTTTCTACCCTTTAACTGCATGGGAAAGCTTCTGGAAAGCGTCTCAACTCTCTCTCTCTCCTCTCTACTGGCGGTTCTCATCCCGGGATTCCCCCTGGTTTCGCTACTACTTCCCTTTTCGAGCCCTTTTCAACTGAATCGATCGGTAGCTATACGGTGCGCTCGAGCCAGGAGTCGCGAGAACAGGCGGCATACTTACTGTTCAAAGATCATCAATTGGTGTGAAAATATATATATAAGCTTGTCATCCACGTGCTCAACATGGTGAGAACATTACGGCATGGAGGAAGGAGCCTAGGAATCGAATCTCCATACTTATAACCATAAGATATGTTCCATAAGTTTGACACTACCTATACTTCGTAATGCTAGAGACTTACAGTTCGAGCTAGTTCGAGGGAGAACGACGGAAGCGAGAATTGAAGTACTACACTCGGTTAGTTAGTTTTTGCAGGACTTCCATCTTCATACCTATTTAGTCTGTACTAAGCCTTTGACAGCGCCAAAAACCAGGCGTCGCTTTACCTCGAATCTTTGACCTACGTTGTCACTTCATGACAAGCTCCAGTTTGTAACCAGTGACAAACTTATGGAAGAACATATCTTATGAACTTATGACATAACCTTGCCTCTGTACCCGTATCTACAGAAGTGATCCCAGCATCCCTCGCGTTTCGCTAGAGTCGTCCCTGGTACAAAACAACAACAATGCCCCCTGTGTCAAAAAATGTACCTTAGAAATAGCTTCTACTTTTAAATGGTGCTACGCGGCAGCACTTAACATACCCCTACCAAAAGTTGCACCAAAGGAACCTGCGCAAGGTACTCTGGGATCCTTTCATTGCCGCTCATGACCCAGCACTAACATTTCTATTCCATCCCACCTCTTTCCTAAATTCAACAAATTAAGATTTCCTTTAAGTGATTAACTTCTGTTGTTATAAAGTGATGAAATTCTAGTTTACTACACAAAAGTGTAGCCGGCCGGCCGGCTGGGTACCCGGACGACGACTTTTGTATAGTATACACTGCGTGAAAAAGGAGTGCTCTTTTATACTTTGAGTCCAAGCGAGGTTCCGAATTTTTGATAGCAACGTAAACATTCGACGACACACTTATTAGTGGCCCAGAATGAAAGCCGAGTAGAGCGCGTAAAAATGTATAAGGGGGAGAAATTTTTCTAGCTGGCCTAGCAAGCAATTTTTACCCATTCACTTTGAACGTCCTTTTCTAAAAGTTTCGCCCGCATGGATATGCGGGTTGTCACGTATTTCAACCCCCTTATAATCTTATTGGTGTCGAGATAACGCCTCATTCGCTGCCCAAGATTATACTGTATTTAAAAGGGACGGTAAAGGGTATCTTTGGTTCAAAGGTTACAAGACAATAGCTTTCTGTGACAAGCCAACACACAGGCGGGAGTACAGTCCACCAACCAAGAGACAACACCAGACAGAGCTACAGCCCGAGTTCGCTACACGCTGTGAAGGGGGAGGCTAGCCAACTCGTACTGCCCTCTAACGGTGTTTCTTGGTGCCTGCTGAGAAATAACCCAAGAAGGTGACCTCACCCGTCCCTGTGGTCACTGTTTGGTCACTCGCTAAGGGAATGGTCTATTTAAATTAAACTTAATTTAATTGATGTCTAGAATTTTTAATTCTAATTATTATTTAAAATAATTAATATATCAATTAGGAATCAGGCATACAGTTACAATTACTAGAGCTAAGGGGTTATAAGAGCTTCCAAGTATTTCATAATATACCTTTCCGGTTTAGAAAAGGAGTAGGCATATCTAAGTATTGGGACATACAAAAGGGTTAATACATAGCCATCCGTCTCTACTACGCACTATCATGAAACGATACAAAAAGACTACAGCGCAGGCGCCAAAAGCGAGATGGAAGGCAAGTTTAACCCCCCCCTGTGTCTTCCCCTCTTAGTTATGTCATCGAAATGGTCTATTTCGTATTAAAATTAAATGGTAAAATTAAAGTTCTGCATGGGATCAAATAAAATTCTTCGTTCTACATTTTCGTTTCACTATCTCTTTGTGATTCCATGGAGTATTCGAAAACGAGACTCGGATAGAAAAAGTGGCCACACAAAGAGCAGAAAAGACACGAGAGTAAGGGAAAAGGATCGAATGTGGGAATTGAGGGCTAAAATCACTGACAGCTATTCTCTTATGCAGACAGTAACGATCTCAGGAAAAAAGAAGCAACTCTTTGTAAGACGATGCTCTCTATTTCTAACGCTTACTCTAGACATTAGCATCCTTTTCCATAAGACAGAAGTAAAACAGTGTGTTCCAAAAAGGGTGGGTTATTATAGGACCGAAGTGTAGTTCAGGTTGGTTCTATGGAAATCAATTTTGAGACGAAAATGTTCTATACTTCTATGACATCCCCTAAACAAGTTATGAATAGAATGCTTTACGGATGACCCCTTAACTTTAATAAGTAAGAAAATGGACAACAATGCTAAGGGGTCATCAATAAAACACTCAAATCATAACTTTTTTAGATATAGAAGTTACATACATTTTCGACTCAAAATTGAACATTTACCATAGAACTAACCATCCCACTGTTGTTCGGTCCTCTATAATTATCCTCCCCATTTGGAACACCCTTCAAAAAACAGGAATTACATTTTCATCATGTCATGATGCATTACTTCAGTCTTATCATGATAAGTCTTGAATGGATACCACCATCAAAGATCACTTGAGTACTTTGGTTTAATCAACTTTTATTCTCACCCTCGAGGTGGCTGAGAAAATCGGAAAAACGGCATTCGAGTAGTGTTGAGGGGACACCAGACCATCCATAGAGTAGCGAGCGAGCGAGCTACTTGTTGAAACTCTAGACCATCCATGGGACGTTGGGGTATCTTTTCTTAGCGGTTTACTCTTTCTTGGATAGAGGGTTTTTTGGCGCCCTCTCTTTCTCTCTCTCAACTTATTTTTCCCCTTTTTTCTTTTTAACTTCTTGCCTTAAACGGTTTCTTTTTCTACTTTGAAATCTTGGGGGCTTAATTATAGGAAACCAAGGCCTAGCGGCTTCCTTCTGAGTGATAACTAGGAAAGGTATACCTCCTCGGCTGTCGAAGGCCGTTATAGCTTGGATGGGCATTAAAAACGTATTAAGTCGATAACCTTTTCAAGCTAGAGCGCTACTATGCTCACTCTCTCTCGCTTCATATATAGACATATAATAAATGATCTTGGGCCCGAAATGTTGCCGCGATAAATAAATCGCCAAATTTCGAATTCATCAAACGACCTCCGCCTCGTTTTCTCTAGCACCCCCCCCCCATTCGCGCGACTAGATCGATTTTCAAGCCTTTATACGGAATGACCTAAAATTTGAACTTTGACCCCTCGAAACGACCAACCGTCGTCTTACAATGAAAGGGAATTGGGCCAAAAAGATTCCTCCATCGAAATAGCTGACGATTTATTTTAAAGAAAATGTGACCCCATACCTATATAAAGTGACAAAAAGAAAGACGTGAACTTTGACCTCTTTGAATCGCGCCTCATTTTAAATTAGGTTATCAGCTAGCTCTACTTCTTTCATCTTGCGCTAGAAACTGTTTACTTTTAGGGTAAAATAAATAAAATTACCTAATTTGGAGTAACCTTTGACCTTGCTATACAATGGATCGCTCTTAAACAGCCATCTCTGCTTCTCACTGTTTTTTAAGAATTGCCCATGTTCTTAAGGCCTTTTCAGACGACACAACTTTTGATTTAACAAGATGAGTCATAACGTTGAGCCAGCAATGATGGGTCAGGGGTCAACTTGGTAGTTCAACTTATCCAACTTCGGTTCATACGGCCCAACTAGTTTGCTCAAAAAATTGTACCGTCTGAACAGGCATTTAGAAACCAAATTCTATTAGGTGGGAAAGAAGGATTCTCTTGCAAATGTTTGAAAAGCAAGCCGAATACGAAGTAACACCCACCCAAGCAATCTAGATTTCCAATTTTATCGAACGAGCCATGCAAAGCGAGAAAACCCAGGCAAGGAAAAAACCACGAGGTTTTCAATGTAAGCGCGGCGCGAAGAGTTCATACACCGGCTGGAAACGACATGTGAATGAAAATGCCCGGAGAAACGCAGCTCGAAAAGGGAGGTCAAAACAACACAGATAGAGGTAAAATACTTTAGGACACTACCATATACCGTAAAATAGGGTCATCCTACGTCACTTTTGGATCTTTGCTTTGGCGCCTACGAAGACGGGGAGAACCGTTTTGAGGAAAAACAGTGGCTAACTATAGTAAACAATCTCTGCCATATGGTGTTATAGACAAAATATAAACAGGCCTAAATAATATTCGTATCGTCTCTATAAACGTTTATTGGTCTATAAATATTTGTACCAAAATTGAAAAGTCAACCAATTTTTGCATCGCATTCTGGTAAACGTCAATCACTGATCACGGAATAGAAAGGACTTGCATACCTGAGTTTTTTTTATTTAACTTGCGTTTCTAAAAACAATGTGTATTCAAAAAGGGAATTGAATACGAATAAAGAGTGACGTTAGTGCATGGGCTTTGTGTCCTTTTTCTCCTTTGGAAACTGTGTAATAAATGATACGCAGCAGTCCTTTTGTTTGAACTCAATAAACGAAACCTTGGGAATAAGTTTAAAACAAGACCAACAACACGCGAATTTTAAATTCTGGACGACCGCGAAGCTGTATTTCTAAATAATTTGCATAATCTCTTTGAAGCAATGTAAAACAAAACACTGGACAGCCTTTCGTCACAAAGAAACAAAGCTTTAAACGGTATTTTCTCGAATTTCTTGGTTGCATCAAACCATTTCAGTTAATTCCAGACTTACCTAAAGAAAGCTGGAAAACCTTAAGACTCTATATAAAGCGATGTCATGTTCGGTTGGAAATTCTCCCAGAGGCTCCGCCTAGTCGACAAATGACATGTGTGTAAGAGAGAGAGAGAGAAAGGTTGGGAAGAGTACAATTGTATTGATATTAATGACAGAGAGGCACAACCATAGCGAAGATGCTCTTTGGTTTTCCCCTTCTGGGTTCCTGCGTGGATGGTACTTTTGAAATCAAGGAAGTAGAAACAAAAATGTTTAGTGACAGGGCGTAAAAGTGGATTTGGCGGGAAAACGGAGCATAGGCAGCTGAACTCATGACCCCTAGAGGGTGGGTGAGTCGCTTCCATACACGTTCCTACGCGGAAAGACGCCGGGAATTGTTTAAAAATACCACCATGGAACGTTAAGATGGAGCCAGGAGATGAAGAAGAGCGGGAGCTAGAAGCTGCCATCAGGACAGTTCGGGTTGAAAGGTTATTCGAATAGGAACGCTGGAAGGAACGCCAGTGCGACTTTGGAAGTAGAATTAGCATCTTTTCCCGCCCTTTAAGGTTTCAAAAATTGAAGGCGACAATTCCCTCCAAGCGGAAGTAAGGCTATAGCCCCCCTCCCCTACCCACTTCCCCTCTATGTCCGGATTGTGGAAGTAAGTTGACGAGCTAGGGAAATCTAAAAGCATTTACGCCTTAATAACTCAAACCCTAAACATACATTTTTTCTTTTTCTTTTTTTTGGATTTTCGCTGTAATAAGGACTTACAAAAATACCACTTCTGTTCTTGACGGTTAATTTAAGAAAATGGGTTCAAAAAAGCCCGAATTGCACGCAACAACAAATTATCAATTTTCTACCAAGGGTTTAAGGGTCTTGTTTTCACTTAACAACAATGAACAAAACCCAGGCGGTGTTTACTAACAAGTTTCCTAGAAGTTTAATTGCTTAATAATTTATTTTAGAGACAACGTTCTTATACAAAGTGGGATGAGTTATAACTATCTTTATTTAAGATAATAAAGAGGCATCAGTTTCAATGTAAATAATTTCATTTTTTGAACAGTTAGGCTTAAGTAACGCCTTAGCAAAAGTTCATAGAGAAAAAACGAAAAGTATACTTCGTTAACCTTTTCCAGCCTTTGGTTGTGGACGTCATGTAAAATGAGAAGAAATTTAACGACCCTCCACTCAACCCCCTACACGAACCAACCAAGCAATCAGAGAAGATATTTTTCTTAGGTCAAAGGTTTAAATAAAACAGAAATCATTGGATACTATATTGAGCCTACTCACACACATTTCTTGTGCTACGGTCGTGAAGGTAGTCATACGCAACGGGGGTCGACACTATTCTTAGATATAAAGGGGGTGGGGTTTCTAATATCACACGGCACGATCAAACTCCAACGAAGTGTACTTTGGGTTTCTATCCATGTACTTTTGGCAATTTATTTCATCGTAATTTTTCATCTAATGAAAACTAGCCTTTCTTACGTCATAAATTCATCCAACGGATTGCTTCTAGGAATGAGGAAAAATGGACGGAAAGTTAATTTCGGATGTTTTTTATTATTATTCCTCCCTTTCGCCCTAGTAGCAGAATACGTCACGCGGGAAACACAATTATTTTCAAATCCCATCTCTTTTCACGACCCTAGCTCTAGCTAACTCTGACCTACGCTATTTCATTCATTCCTCCTTTTCATCAAGACAAAGAGGATGCTAGAACGGAATGAGTAACGGACAATATAATTTTTCATTAACGTGAAATCTGAAAAATGTAAAAATGCGTTTCCCCCCTCCTTCGAATCCTAACTCATCATTGCTTGCTAACTTTCCTAAGCCTTGGTCTTGGTTTTTAACAGGAGAAGCAAGCGAACAATTTATACCTATTAATAATTCATCGAGGTTCTAAAAAAAAAAAAAAAGAAAGGACTCTGGAACTAAAGGACGAGGAAGCAAATGAGAAAAGACGCGATCAGTCACGTGATTTACGGAAGGAGTCCCGCCCTGGAGATGGAGAAAAATTTCCATCCAAAACTAATTTAACGGAACGACGGGCCGAAATATTTTTAATTGCGTAGGACGGGGTGAGAGGTTGATGGCAGGCCCTTTATACCGACGACATATTTCATTTGACGCAACAGTAGAAGGCTATTCAAGGGGGAAAAGACTTAATATATTGGGTCAAGTGATTTTAGTCGCGGCCTACTCTAGTGTATTTTCAATCAGATTTTGTCATGGAAAAAAATGTCAATTCTTTAATAGGGTTTTTAAGAAAATATATTAAAATTAGTCTATATATTTAAATTGAAGGCCTAATTTTTAAAAAAGCACTTTAAGGAAGTATGTCAAAATTTATATTAATTAGTTAGAACAGTCTTAGTAATTATCTAAATTAATGTAAGTCAGAGTCCAGATTGATTGGCTTACTTTCTAACTATAATCAACTCCCAGTCCAAACCGCTTTACTTAAAAGGCTGAAATTTTGCAGGGACGTTACTCTTAAGTATTAAGCGCGCGTTAAAAAATATTTTTCCAATCAGCCTCCATCTTGAAAAATGGCGGCCAAAAATATATAAGAGAAAAACTTTCTTCACAGAAAAACGTCAGGCTTTTCAACCAATTTCCCTCCCATTTAATACACTGGTTTCCTAGGTCCTACAGACAGGCGTAATGTCCTTTGGGGCCCAATTATCTTTTGGGCACGTAACATACATACAAAAATCTAATCACTCGCTATTTCAAAACATTCAAACCAAAAATACGTCAGTTACAAACTTTATCAAACAAAGGCCAGCTACTTTATGTAAATATAATAAGCCAATTTTTGAGGCATTCTTCCCCCCCCTTCCAACCTCAACCCCTATTTAAAAAGAGATTCTACGGTTTATAGGTGTTTCTCCTAAAACTTTAATTCGATTAAATCTTTGTCGTATTTGAAATTAGCGTCGGCGTCCTTTTAACGTGGTACTCGGGAGGTGTCCGAGCAGTCCAAGCGTATGTGAGCTAATCAAATATTCGTTCTAACGTAGTTTCCTTCGCAGCAGTCTCTTCCTGAATCCTGGACATACCCTCATTTCGAGGCGACGTCTATGAGAGAACTACAGGCCGTGCTGGGACTAATTAGAGAAATCGGCTTTTCCAGGAATACGAATAATTAAGCCGACACCACGTGTACGAAATTTGCAAATGGCTTCATTCGTTAGGTTATTTTATATACAGGGTGTTGCAAAAAGAGAGGGTGGTAGTGTCATTCAGTGCAGTTGTTATCTTGTAATAACTAAATTAAATTAGAATTTTAATATATATCATAAGATACTATTTAATTTATGTATACTCTGTATTTTAAATGTGCAACATGTGTATATTCTCGTGAGTTGCTTTGCAACTTTTTTATGCACAATAAACTTCAATTTCAATATTATATTTTTCGCAGTGAAGCCAACTTATAGGCTGAATCCACCTAATGCTATCTCTATGAGCGCCTGCAAAACTGTTCACCTGCCATACACCAATGCTCGTATAAATAAGAGGTTTTTGTGATGAACTAACTTTATGCATAAATGAAAACGAAGGGATTGTTCTGATTCTGATTTCAAAAAATATATATGTTTGTAAATAAACTCCAAGGCTTAAACGAAGCTCTTTTGTTGAGCTTTTTACACACGCACACCTTCTATCGGGTTCTATTCCTTTTGAGTTCAAAGGTCATGATTAGGAAATACAATATTGCACGTCGTTTTCGGTTTAGTTCAAATTTGTTACGTTCAAGATTGGATGATAATTATCATACACGCATGCGCGTAATGCGTTGTCAAAGGCTGCCATATACACTACGCAATTCTTTTATCAAAAACATCTATTTCAAAACAGGGATATAAGCAGAGGGAATGAGCGATTGAAATCGTAATCAGAGAATAATCATTTCTGGAAAAGTGTTTTTAACCAGCATCATCATCAACATCGATTTTGTTACTGTTCACTAAAATCCAAGGCTCTAGTAGGCGTACAGAACCCAATAGCGTGGGATCAGGTGATACGGGATAAAAATATAGGAGTGAAACCTTCCATCTCACTTACTGAAATCAATTCTGAAAGTATATAATTAAAGCAAACCAGGAATTACGAACTTAGAAATTGGTTTGAAACGAGAGAAATCGAACTACACCATAGGAACAGACCAAAAAATTTAAGGGGAATGCCACTTCTCAGAACAATTTTTCCTAATTCTGTATATCTTATATAAAATAAATCATAACCCTAAATCATTTACATAAGTATGGGTTTAATGTAGAGGCATACACATTATCGGAGTTGCCAAAGATTTTAATCATAAGTTTATATGATATGTTCCATAAGCATGACACTACCTGTACTTCGAGCTAGTTCTAGCGGAACGACAAGCTAGAATTGAAGTACTACACTCGGTTAGTTTTGCAGAACTTCCATCTTAATATTTAGTCTGCATTACTAAGCCTTTGACATCGCCTCACCAGGCGCCGCTTTACCTCGAATCTATGACCTATAGTTCAATCACTTCATGACAAGCTGCAGTTTGTAACCAGTGACAAACTTATGGAAGGAACATATCTTATGAACATGTTTCAACTAACAACTATCCAAGACCTCGGAAAAAGCTGTTGGAGGGAGTGAGAGGAGGATTTACAAAGTGTATTACCCTAATAGGATTTTACGAATGAAATATTTGAGTGTGGACTTTGAGAGAAGGAATACAAGCTAGAGAAAAATATAAGCTATATATATATAGGGATAGAAACGCATCCGAGCATTCAAATGATGCTTTATACCAGCTTTCAGCTTTCTACCAAAAAGTTTATACGCCGTACATACAGCTCGAGTCATTGGCGGGAAAACTTTATACTGTACTTTTGAAAGTCGCCACCTCCTCCTTCCCCCACTCCCAAGTTTATTTCATCCCGAAGAAGCCATTGGTAAGATTATATCCACCAAAAAGGCGTATGTGTACCACCACCAACTACAAGGTCTTCCTACATTGCATTTCCGTTTGCCACTTGCAGAGAGCTTGAAACAGGAAGTTATAGCAAAACTCCGGCTTGTACAGCCTCAAAACTCTGCATGAATTACTTCCTTTAAAGCGTGAATATTGAACAAATCGATTGCCCATACTGTACTTCGGTGGTATGTTACCCTTTTCGGAACCACTTACATCATAAGTTTATAAGATATGTTCCTACCATAAGTATGACAGTGCCTATACTTCGTAATGCTATCTAGAGACTTACGTCTCGAGCTGGTTCTAGCAGAACAACGGTTAGTTTTGCAGTCCATCTTCTCCTATTTAGTCTGTATTAAGCCATAGACAGCGACTCACCAGGCGTCGCTTTACCCAGAATCTATGACCCACATGAATCACTTCGTGGCAAGCTCCAGTTTGCAACCAGTGACAAACTTATGGAGAAACATATCATATGAAATTAATTTATGATATATCCTAATTCTCCTCAGTTCTACATTCATTGTGCAAAATGGACAACTTCATGCTTTACGTTTCTTGGTGGTTAAGTTAAAGAGATCCTTATCAAACCAGGCCGCGTGTACCGACAGACGATGGAGTTCGGGAAAAGTGGAAAAGACAGACAGACCGAAGGAAAATAATGTATCTGAATTCGGGGGAGTTGGAAGCGGTCGGCCAGGATCTTCTTCTAGTATACAGACCAAGAAGTGATATCTAGTTTATTAGGGAGAAGGTATAAGATGCTTAAGTATTCGCGCGCCATAGTCCCAGTCCCCCCCCTTTCAAAATACAAGGAGGGACGTAAAAGGAGGCCGGGCTATTTCGCCTCTCCTCAGTCGGAAAATAAGTAATTTTCGTCATTCGCGTCGCGCTGACGTGAGTTTTCAAGAACCAATGAGATGCTGGTTGTAATTTAGAGGCGGTAATTAACTCCGAACCTACTATACGTTTGGACTGGAGATAAAGCTAGAAATGCGGCGAATTTATTATACCTTCTCCCTAGTAATCTAGATATCACTTCTTGGTATTACTAAAAGCCTATTATTTTCGCGGTAGAAACAGAAAGGAAAAATAACAGAGGGAATCCAGAAGGCATGCACGCTCCAGTTATATTTATAGCTTAATTATTTAAAATAACGATCCCCATCGGTTCTATACGAAATCCAAGAATTTACGGAAAATAAGTGAAAACAAAATAATGAACTGAGAAAATTGGGGTTCGAAGTCAAACTGCCTTCCTTCCTTGTTATTGATGAAGAATATTATTCCAGATATAATTTCGCAGAATTTAATTACAAATCTGATCGATAATACTTCTTCGCCGTTTAATTAAGCGATTCTTTAAAATTATTAAAGTTTGACTTAAGGTCCGTTCAGACTATAGAGTAAAATCTTACGTTCGATTCCGTCAACGGTCGCCTCGTTAATTTCGACAGGTTCATTTCCCTGTTCAGACGCCAGAGCAGACGACTTTTAAACGAGTAGCACCGTATCTGAAGTGATTTAATAACCAAGACTTTTGAATCAAAAATAACAACTACAGAGTCAAGAATCCTAAACCTTTTCAAATATCGTCTGCTAAAGCGTAGTAGCTCATTCGATCACGCGTCAGTTAAGCACGATTGAGTGAGCTATGGCTAAAGAAAAAGCGCTAACGAGGTGCTGCCATCTAGACCACTGCCAGAAACAAAAGTCAATCTGTGTGAACTTAGCCTAATCAATTACCGACCAAAGAGACTCTCTGAATGGGCCTTCATACAAACGTAACAATTCATTTTACTTTTACGTACATCCGAGGTGATTATCACTCCCCAACTCCCTGTACACCCATTACGGCTTACACCGCGTAATCAGAGTCAAGAATTTCAAAGTAATTCTCTTAGTGAAGGTACAGCGTGAAACATCTCAGTGAACAACCTCTCGCTCTTACCTTACCTTACCTTCAGTTAAAGGTATAATTCAACTGAACCAAGGCCAAAAGCACAAATTAGGGGCAAATGAAGATAAGTACCTGTACATGACCATCAGATATGAAAGTTAGTTGTACTACCAATACACTTCTTACATTCCATTCCCCTCTATCACAATACATTGGGGACCCGAACCCTATAGCGGGTCTCGCCCTCAAAAGTATATAAATTGTATATCGGCATGCAACCCAATAAGAGGAAAAAACGGCAACTCGAGAGTTGCGGCGGCAAAATTGAGGAAAAGGCCCATTTCCACTTGATTTAGGTTTTTTTTTTGCGCCGGCAACGCTGGTTTGCTATAGCATGTTCTCCTTTCTTTCAATATATCAATGCGTGTGGCGAAACGATTAATAAAGTAAAAGGCTGTTCTAATAATAACACGCTTTCCACCTTCCCCGTATTAACTTCATTCACTGAATGCACGTGAACATATATTAAAAAGGATCCTGGCTCGTGAATAAGGCGCGCGGGAGTTTCTTTTATTCGTACTTAGATAATTAATACAGGGAACGGCAATAATAGTTACATTCCCATCTACAATTCCCTGACTTTCCCTTCATTCATCCTTAGATAACGAACGTACTTTACAAATTGCCAAGGCGAATAAATCCCTCAAGTCTCGATATATATATAAATATATATGTTCCCGCAGGTTGATCTGCCCTTTTTCTTTTCTTATTTCGGTATTACTGGGATCTGAACCAAGGCCTAGCTAACTCCGAGTTCGCTTTAAGTCAGGCGTTCTCTACTGTAACCTATGTACACTCCACTTCCGGTTCCTAGGAGAACTTCCGTTTTTATTCAACCCCCTCTCTCAGTCGAACTTCTCTATATATATTCTTTTGTATAACCGAGGCTCTTCTTTTTCCTTAAACCATCAGAGCGATTTTTTTCTCTTTCCTGGCTTCGAATGATTCCAACCGAGATGTTGGACAGTTAAAAAGGAAATTACTTTGTTTTTCTTAATCCGCAAAACCCTCCAGGTGTATTTCATTAGTTATTAATATTCCATGTAATTTCAGTGGGTTATTAGTGAAAGACAATGTATTATATCAGGAATACATCGATTTCCATTACTTGCTTAAACTAAAGGGGAGGAGTTATAGACCGCCACCCATGACGTCACGTCTAATATATTTGAACTTAGAATTCACGTGACCTTGATGTTAACTATCGACCTATCCGCGCTGAATACGAATGTAAACAAGTCCTCTTTGAACTAGAAGATCAAGGGTGCTATATTTGTATTAACCAATGAAAAGCGAGGAAGTAAAGGCGAGGGGGGGCTGTTACTAAAAGTTTTAAACCTTTCCCCTAACCTTCAAACATATATTAGCATGGGTATTCTTAAAGATTCCAAATAGCTGACTTTATTACATGACAAAACCAAAAATGGCAATTATCCAACCCCTCTCTTTTAACCCTAGTAAACCCTAAATCTCCCACCCAATCGAAGCTCATTCCTAAGCCTTAAAAAATTCGTTTTGAGCTTTGTTTTTTTCCAATTCGAATGGAGTTCGTTAATGTAACGGGAGTCTACGAACAAAACTATATTTTTCCCCATTATATTACTTACTCTGTATTACGTATCTTTACACGAATGGACTTAGAAAACAAATGAAAGCAAACTTAGGGGCAAGCAAGCTATAAATAACTAGCTAGGAGTTGGGAGATGGCTATCGGTAGCGTTAGGAATGCATACAGCTACTAGGAACCATCCATTTTCTCAACGTATTTTGTAAGTAAATTCTCAAGCCCGGCCCACAAAACTCCCATAGAAATTAATATGGGAGCATAATTATTCCAATTAGCTGTATGTATTCCTGGTAGCGTACATTCTACATCTTATTCCAAGCATCCAACCAATTTTTTTATTTGCTCCAGAGCCTCTGGTTTTTTATCCGGATTTAAAAGGTATTTTATCTCTGCTCTAGGTTCTTCCTTTACCCGAAAGACGGGATTTAGAATCACTACATTCCTTAAGCTTAACTCGCAATACACAATTTTAAATTGGATTTTTTTTACTTAGAGTAAGAACCTTAATTAAATATTTATAGAATTATGAAATGAATAAAAAATTAATTAAAATGTATGTCACAGTAAAGTAACCAATTTTGTACGAAAAAAGTAGAGCAGATTTTGTAGAACGAAAAAAACTAGACCAAATTTTGTACAAGGAAAAAAATTAGACCAAGTTTTGTACAACGAAACAAAAAATAGGCCAAATTTTGTACAACGAAACAAAAAATAGGCCAAATTTTGTACAACGAAACAAAAAATAGGCCAAATTTTGTACAACAAAAAAAGTGGACCAAGTTTTGTACAACGAAAAAAAAGTGGACCAAGTTTTGTACAACGAAAAAAAGTGGACCAAATTTTTTACAACGAAACAAAAAATAGGCCAAATGTACAACGAAAAAAAAATTAGACCAAATTTTTTACAACGAAAAAAAGTAGACCAAATTTTGTACAACGAAAAAAAGTAGACCAAATTTTGTACGAAAGAAAGAAAGTACCCTAAGATCGTAAAAGAAAACAATAGAAATAAAAAATAGTCCATTTCTCTTTTATGAGAAATACAGTTAACTGTATTAGATACAACAAATAAAAGGATATTGTTTTATAGTAGACTCTCATCCAATATTTCTAAGTTTCATTTCTTAATAGTTAGTATAGTAAAGTTTCATGCAGACCCAGAAGAGAGATAACAAGGTTTAGAATATAGGCCTACTCTCTATTATTATTTTCCCTTAGTCTAGTCCCGATAACATATTCTAGTCTCACAGGTTCCCGTGAGAACAACAAGCTCGAATAAAAACAACAACTTGAGTCGTGACTATGTATTGGGAAAAACGAACAAGAAAAATCATAAGCGAGGGGCTTGTCACTAAAGTCATATAAATCATATCTAAGGACAATTTAAAACTCCTCTAATAATCTTGTAACGAAACTGCATGGAGATATATTTGAGGTCAAAGGTCACTCCGTTTTATAATATCTAAGGTGAAATTGAATTGAACCCTAGCTCATTTGCACGAAATTACCCATCCAGAAGTGGTTCAAGTAATCAAATTTGTTCGAATTGTTTTTTGTAATTATCAACGTAAATATTTGTATAAAAATTCAATAAAAGCAAATAGATTTTCGGGTGCTAACCACATGGTTTTCATAATGGTTATGTGTTTGATAACAAAGACGTTAAATGTGGCTTCAAACCACACGGACCTTGAAGTCCTATAACGTCTTTTGTAACTGAAGACATACAACCGGATGTTACGAACCCTGTACGAAGCAGACGACACCGCACAGCTCCCCCCTTTTTCAAAAGGTTATAATGATTACATTACGAAATATTTATGTACAGTTTTCGTTGCGAAATCATAAGAGTAATTTAACTCCAGCACCCATTTTTCTATAAAGTATTAAGTATCCAACCCCTCAAGTCTTAAGATAAAAACAAATGCAAAGAAAGTGAAATAATATATAAAGAAAAACGCACCGTATTTGATTTTTTTTTTAATAATTTTTCGAAGAAACTCATGGAAGCGCGAAAGAACGAGAGCAATGCGAGATGATGTATTCTTGATATTAAAAAACATTTCCTTATTTCTCTTCCCTCAAATAATTTTTTTCTTCTTCTTCTTCTTCTTAGTTCTTACGTAAAAATATGCACAAAAAATAAAAAATGAACTTTTTTTCCCCGAGATTTTTTTATTGTTTTTTACTTTTTACTCTGACAAACCGAGCTTACCTTTTTGGCTGCCTTACTACACGCCTAAGCTCTATCTAAATTCAAATTATTTCGTATAAAAACTTTAGCCCTCATTCGTATTCGTTTATTCAAGCGGCAAGACACTACGACGAAGAGAAGATAGTTAATTTTAGAGATTGTCCTTTTTACTCTTTTTTTTGACGATAAAAACAAAAAATAGAGAAGAAGGAAAGGTTTTTTATCATTGAAGGATAAAAAAGAATAACCAATTCCAGAAGGACGGAAGGTTTTTGCCTAACAGGAAATTCCAGTATATGTAGATAGAAACAAAACCATAAGCTCCCAATTTAGGAAAGGAAAGGAAAAAATAAAAGGAAATATTTAGTTTACTATATCGAAAGTTATCTATATAGTCAAACATCTATGAATATCTAAAATATATTTTTTTATATAAAATAAATAATATAACCTTTACAACAATGGATGCCCCCATTCAGACTACAGTAAAATCTGACGTTCCCGTCAACAATCGCCTCATTAATTTCGTTTCGGTTGGGTCGGTACGTTCATTTCCATGTTCAGACGCGAGAGCAGACGACTTAAACAAGAGTCGCGATTTTTGAGCCATTACTTTTGAATACCAAAATTGTAGGATTCAAAATGACAAATACAGTGCCAAGAATTACCTAAAACTTTTCACATATCGTCTGCTAAAACGTAACTCACTGGATCGCGTGTCAGTCAAGGCATGATCGAGTGAGCTATGGCTAAAGAAAAGGCGCTAACGAGGTGGCACCATCTGGACACTCTTTGCAAGACGAAACTGCAAAATTTTCAAACTAAACCCGCCAAACATTTACGTAGTGGTTGACACGTGGTCTAATATTAAGCGATCAAAGAGACTTCACCGGCGTCAAAGTAAAATTTTAGTCTTGTCTGAAGAGGCCTTTAGCCATACAGTATAGGCGAACTAGATTCAACTAAAGGATATAGTGTTCTTAAAACTATAAGGAAGAAACACATCCATAGTTAATTAACAAAATTAAGTTTAAGGTGTATTGTCATGCGGGAAATTATTTCATTCATGAAACAAACAGCTAGAAGAGAAGTCCAATCTCAATTTCAGCTAACTCGCATGCATCGCCTTTAGTTGTCCAACTCAAATACAAAACTAAAATAGTAAAAAAAACTCTCTCAAAAAAAAAAGAAAGAAAAAGGTGCAATTTCAGAATAACCTAGGTTAGATAGGTTTTCTTCGATCCCGCAACAGAATAGTAAGAAAAGAATAATAAAAGCCAACAATACTGCACAATTTTGGTGGCTCGAGCACCACCACCATCCCAGAAAAGGTAGCAAAAAGTTTTTCCAAGCAGAAAAGGCGTAGGAAAACCTTAGCCTAAGTGTTAAGGAAAAGATGGGTATATTTGCTCGCCAATTTCAAAGAACTATCTCTCCTTAAGGCTGGTTTTCACTTCACAGGTAACTTGCCCTGAATTTATGCGTAGAATTCGGTTTCTATTTTATGGTTTAATTTTTTTACACAAAGGAAAGCGGTGACCAAATAGGAGTTGACGAATACGTGACGTCATAGGCGTAATTTTGGTCAATGGTCAGCTCTCGAGAAGTTTGTTTCGACAACGCCATTTGCTTTTTATATTTTTGAAGTAAAGACGATTTAGTTAACTGTGGAGTTTAATTAAAATAAATATTAAGTCCTGAATACTTTGTTGAAGAATACATAAAATTTAAAGAAAATCGATGGGTTGCTACGTGTGCAATGTTCAAGGTCAAACTTAAGCCTTTGTCTTTACGAGTTCGCGCTCTCTAGTATTACAATTTTCTGTGAAAACAACGCGACTTTCCGCAACATTATGCGGAATTGTTTTTAAGGTTCTGCGAGACTTTGAGTCGGTGAAAACCAGCCTTTATACGTTCCTCCTTTTCCAATATAGAATGGAAGAGACATACTATATTTCCGCAACCGCGGACGGAAAAGGAAAAAAAACAGCGGAGATGTTGGTTGGGACTCAAGAGAAATGGTGATGAAAGACATTTACGGGATACAACTCTCAACGAGTATCCCCCTATTTTGCTACAGTTCATTTCAGACTGAAAATGCAGCACGTAAAAGCTAATAATCCTTTTTATAGCGAATTCCATTGGACTCCTCGGGGCAGCTCTCGGAGTGCTCTGAAAGGGGTTTTTTTTTGTGTGTGTTTCAATGGAAAATCAAGATCACCTCTCACTCGGATTCCCGTCTTCCATTGATAACGCGCTCGGCCCGAGTTCCGCTCGGAACCAATCTGTATTTGATGACTAATTTGAGAAAACAGCGAGCTATTTCAGAGCAGTCCATTGAAATTCGCAACTAAAGACCCACGATTGAACTTACTGATTTGAATCAAATATTTCAAATTTGAAACTTAACAATATTAAAGACGATACCTGAAATTAACTTTTCAAATACAACCATAATTCACTTTACATTACGAATTTCTTTCAATCACATCTTGAGTATAACTGTTATAGTATAGCTTTCCAATCGCTCTGTACTTTACTGTACCTTCTTATTGAATCGAACTATACTAAAATGACTTACTAAGGGGGTGTTATAGCGCGTTCCATTTGAAGGAAGACGCCAGTAAAATCTCACGATTCAACTCGGAGTTTGACAAAATAAACAAAACGTTTGAAAGAAGAGAATTGAAATGGCCTATGGCGCTTAAGTGTGGTTGCGTGAAAAAAACGCAAGGAAAAAAAACCAATAATGATAACTGCTCAAAAAAGAAAAAAAATTACCAGTCGAGGAGCTATAGCGAAGGGTCGTGAGCTAGTGTAAACAGCACACACACCCTATACTGGTTTCTAAGCCTAACTTGGAGGATTTGTTTATAAATTGATACTATACAACGTTACAGAGGAAGCTTCTACTGAGGATAACATTATACAGTATAAGCCGAGGTTAATAATCCTTTGTAGAATTTATTAAATTACCTCAAGAATATGCATGGCTTAGTTGGCTCCAATTTGCTACAATTTTTATTTTGTTTTATTTTGAAGCAAAGTTGGGTATATACAGGGTGTTTTTGAATTGTCTATCAGAAATTAAGGGGATCATGTTATTTGGGAAATCAATTTTGAGTAGAAAATTTAAGTTCTATGATTTTGATTTTGCCATGAGGGATATCGTTTTCAAGTTATGTTCGGAATGGTTTATGGAAAATTACCCCTTTATTAAATTAGAAATCATTGTCTTTCAGTTTCATAATTAAATTTAGGGGGTCATCCGTAAAATACTCCAATAATAATTTGGAGTTATAATGTCATTGAAGTTACATTTTCGACTTGAAATCGTCCAAAGAATATGATCCCCCTTAATTTCTGATAGACCTTTTCAGAAACACCCTGTATATTCTAAATATTAAATTGGTAATTAGAGCTCTCTAGCAGGTGCTCGCTCACGCAAATATTACTTTCGAGTCTCTATATTCCTTAAGCGGCTTGCCAAGAAAACGCCAAAAAATAGAAACAGATCTGCGTCATAAGTTACTTCTCAATATCGAATTCATTACCACGCATCCCAAAAAACAAACCGTTAAAACATTCATGAACATTTCTATATACATTCATAGACACATTTCTTACTTTCTCCAATGGTATAACTTTAAAATGTACGTTATTGTAGTTGAGAAAAGAAGTGGGGAGTGGAAAGTAAGACGCCGTGAAATTTTTATAATAAATTTGAGGCGTGGCTCGACTTATCTATCTATCCATAAAAAATGTTTGTTTAAGGAAGGGGATTAGAGAAGCTTGAGAAACTTTACCCTGAGGAAAGAAGTGGAGAGACAACGCGATCAAAGCTATATATATATATACATTTTTCAGGGCTAAACTGAAACGAAATCAATATTAGCATTTTTTTTATTTTGTATCTTCCCAAAAGGGATTATTATAATATTGGTTTTTCTTTACTTTACTTTTTTATGCATAAACGTCAAATAATCTAAGAACTGCAGAGAAAAAAATAAACAAATATAAAACACATTATTTAAAACTAATAGCCTTGGGCGCAACCTTTTTAAAACTTTAAAACTTTATCTCCATATTTTTATTTATGCTTTTAATTTTTAAGTGCTTAGTTCAATCGTTTACCTAAGCCTACCTTTATACTACTTTGGTCTAACTTAAAAATACATAAAAGTTAAGTTTCATCAGAAGTGAGATGAGACTAGAAGTACTGAGATAACCAAATTCTTCACTCGGCGAAAGTGAATATTCTTGATAACACAAGAACGGTTGGCCCTCTAGTAGCGGTTTCAGAATTTTCCCTCCAAAACGTGAGACGCTCGCGGTGGTAGACGGCCGAACTAGATTCAAGGAGCCGCGTCCGTGTTCGGCCGTTTTAGGATGACGGGAAGGGGGTAGGAAATATTTTTGGAACTCGACCATTTTTTTTCTCTCTAGTTTTAGCGCGTGGGAAGCGGGATAAAATCCTCAAATTTATTCAATAGTGCCAGGATCTACTATCAATGCTAGAGCCCTTCACTTCTAGTCTCATCTCACTTCTGGTTTTATTCATCGTGTTTCTGATAAGTGAACTAAGAGTAAACATTGAGAAGAAAAATTATAGTCAGGCTCTTCTTAGTTTCGTATTTGTTTAAAATATAATTTTGTTAACTTAAAATTAGGCCTATAATAGGTTCATTTATTTATAAAATTCAGAGCTCTGTATAACTATATTTAGATAAGGTTAAGGGTTATGAAAAGCGGCGGCAGTAATACATTTTATAATTCTAAATAATAATTGAAAAGCGACGCCTTTAAAGAAAAGAAAAGACTAGAGTGTCATCGTCATAAGGGCCCTTTGAGATTGAGATTCAAGGAAATCCTCATTAAGAACAAACTTGTATAAAAGAATGAAACCGGTGAAAATCTAGACCCTAGAGAGGAACGGAAGAGATACAAAAATAAGTAGAGAAAATTGAAACCCGGAAGAGGAAACGATGTTGGAAAAGATAACAGAGGAAGCTCTAGAAAATTATTGCTCAACTAAAGCTAGGAATATATTTATTTATTTAAGAGAAGATTGGGAATTAATAACAGATTACGTGTGAACGCGGAAATAAATTTTTAAACTACTTTATTGGCTCTCTTGATAACGTTGACATACTATCCCTTTTAAAGATATACAGGGTGTTTCTGATAAGTCTGCCATCCATAAATTAAGTGAGATTATGTTCTTTGGTAAATGGATTTTGAGTCAAAAATGTAAAGTCTTCTATATCCATTTTGAATCTAAGGGACACCGTTTTCAAGTTAAGATTGAAAATAGTATTTTATGGATGACCCCTTAAATTTAATAAATAAACTGATTAAAACAATGATTAATTAATTAATTAATAATTTAATTAAGGGGTCATCCCTAAAACACTCCTAAAATCTTAACTCCAAAACCGTATCCATTGTGGCAAAATGTCACAGAAGTTAAGTGCATTTTCGACTCTCAAAAACGATTTCCCAAAGAACATAATCCCCCTTTTATTTAAGGATGGCAGAAACACCCTGTATATAATGAAGAGAGTTAAAAATACCTTTAGGAGAAAGAAAAGATAAATGAGGAAAAGATAGGGATGGGGACTCTTTCTGGATTGAATACGAATAGTAGAGTTGCCTGGAATTAAAACTCGCCTAGAGGGGAAAACGATCGACGCGTAGAAAAGCTAGCTACAGACTAGCTTCTTTGAATCTTAAGGATAATAACAAGCTCCTTTTATGAAATTTCAAAAGGTATTCTATACCTTTCTATACGGTTTCAAACGAACGCCTTCTTAATTTGGGAGGAAAGACGGAAATCATTAGTCCAGAGCAACCCAAAGATAACGTTACCGGATGACACAAAAGGGGCCTATAAGTATATTGAAGGAAAAGTTCCTAAAACCCTCAACTTTACCCGCAATATGCAAAGTGTTCTTGAACTAGGTTGAAATTTATTTATTACCCCTTAATTGTATCTTTTCGTAGAACAGAGGTGTTTTGAAGGTAAAACACTTTTACAGGGGCTAAGGTGAAACGCCTTGAGGGTAGCTGCACCTACGGAACTTTGAGTGAAGCGATGAAGCATATTTTATAGATAATATTTTTAAGTAATCGTAATTATCTTTAAAGATTATATCATTTACTATAAATAACCATGAATTATATTCGCTTATTTACTAGTTAACTATCTTAAATTATTGTTATTAACTTTGAAATATAATCATTTATATTTATATTAAGTACAACTATAACGGCAAAAAGCTACGGGAAAACTAGGCTTAGTGCATTCCACCATTTTCCAACTTCAATTTTACGGATGACCCCTTATATAAGAAACTGATTTAGACAATGATTAATTAATAATTTAATTAGGGGATCATCCCTAAAACACTCTAATCATAACTCGAAAACAGTGTCCCTGAGATAAAAGTTACATTTTCGACTCAAAATCGATTTCCCAAAGAACATTCATATCCCCTTTAATTTACGTACCTAGATATATCAAAAAAATTCTGTCTAGTAAGTAAAGAACCATTACAATAACCGAATACTTTGAAATTCATCCTTGAAGAGTTTCTATTTCGGGAAACATGTAATGTTACATTAGATATACGAGAAAATAACAAAAAAAAGCAAGATCCTTATTTTCTTTAGGACAATAAAGAAAACCTGATCGAATAAATACGCAATGAAACAATCTGACAATCGAACAAAAGAATTCGGGAAAGAAGAAGAAAGAAAAAACCTTTGCACTTTTTTTATTCCTTCAATCATTCCAATACGAAATGAGAAAAAGAAGCTAAAAATCACGTTTTTGTTACAACACAGACGGCCTCGCTTAGATTCGAAAAAAATAAAAAACAAGCAAACATTCTCCATTAAAAGAAAACAAGAAAAGGTTAGACAGCCTCAGTTCTTCTTTCACTTTCTCCTAAAACAGGATTACCCCCACCCAAATAGCGTCTTTAAAGGCCCGTTCAGACTATAGTCTAAAATATTACGTTCACGTCAATCGGTGAAGTCGCTTTACTCGCTTAATTATTAGACACCTGTCAACTATTATACTTAAAAGAGTTTTTGTGGGTTTAGTTTCAAAAATTATTATCAATTTCGTCTAGCAGGTTAGTGTCCAGATGGCACTACCACCTCGTCAGCCCCTTTCTTTAGTCATAGCTCACTCAATCATGTCTTACTGACGCGTGATCGAGTGAGCTACACATTAGAAGACGATATATATTTATGTTTTATTTCAACTTATTAACTTCGTGTCCAGTTCAATTCTTTTTGCGATAAAAATCTTATTTTTTGGCTTTTCGACGAATGAAGAAGATACGTGAAGGAAAAACAAAGAAAACATATGAGAGAGAGAGAGAGAGAGAGAGAGAGAGAGAGAGAGAGAGAGAGAGCGAGAGAGATAAAATGAGCTTTAGAGAATGGCCATCGGGCAAGAGAGATAAGTAACGATCTTTATGGGTTCGGAAATGATTACGTTTGACTTATTTGTAGGTAGTATCTATGGCGTAGGTGAATGGAAAAAGTGTTGGCCGATACACGGAAAAAGTAAAAAAGCTTTATTTATAACCTTTACCCTTAGTTGACGCCTCTAGGCTCTCTCGTCATGCCTTTCAATATCTTATTTTTATGTGATGTTTCCTTCTCTAATGGAATTGCACACTTCTTGAAATAATTATAAACTTCTGAAAACTCAATTTTATACATAAATAGATATGATAGATTGCCTTGTCGACAAATATCTAAACTATAGGCCTTGGTGGTTATATTGGTTAACCAAAGCTTGTCTTTAGATTGCTGACTTCTTAATAATGTCTATTTTTGTATTCCTATACTTTCGTATCAAAGTTTTCTTGATCTACACCAATCCCGAAGGCGAATTTTTCAATCTCATCGAAAAGAGTACGAGGTAGTTTCCAGCCCACGCAACAAAGAGCTGTCATTAACAACGCACCACGTATAAAATTCCTCAAAGAAACTGTCCGCGAACTTGAAATATTAAAGTCGGGAATATTTGACACTGAATCTTATCTGCATTCGATACACGGAATCGATATTGTATTTCAGATTTAAAAGGCTTCAAAGTTACACTAGGAGTCTGACGCTAACCCTAAACTATAAGAAAGAAAGAACGAAAGACTCGGTCTCGTCCATTGAATGAGATATAGGCGTATATATTCTGTACCAGCCAGTAGTTCTCTAAGCCTTGGCTCTCTAGCTATAGGCACCGAAGTACACTCCAATAGTACATCAGTTGAGATCTTTTGAAAAAGAAAATCGTGGTGGTGCATGGTGGTTCCAGGAAAGCCACGGCGATACCATCGTTACGGTACTCGTGAATTCGTCGAAGGGTAAAGAGGATATCGGGGATGGAAGAAAGAAAGAGAGAGAGGGGGTGGAGACAGAGAAGGAACAGAGGATGAAAACCCAGTACCAGAAACTCGCCAAGAAATGATCAAACACCTTATTAAAAGAGGTACGTAGAAAGAGTGAATGAGAAGCAATTTCGGTTCGATTCCTGCTCAGCTCTCATCGCTTTTCTCTATATACCTCGTTCTTTTCCATCCCAAGTTGGCCCTAGTTGCTGCCGATCAGGAGGATTGGTAAATGCTAGGGTGGAAGGAAGATACTCTCATGAACTTAGCAAAGGAGGATGTGGAATAATACTTGAGCGAGTGAAGAAGTTCAGTTTTAGTAAAGTTATGTTATAGCTTATATGGCTTGTATCAGACAGTGCGCGTGTAATGACGTGCATTTCGTAATATATTCCACTTTATTAGCTCTTTTTCTTTGTCATAGAATAATAACTTAAGTACCAAAGCCCAATTCCCACTTACGATTACCATACATTAATACGCTTGTTCGAAAACACGGACTATAATAACTTCAAGGCCGTATACGTTCTCTGTGGAATTTACATTTTACGCACTACTTAAAGCAAGTCTCGGCTGAATTGGTTTAGTTTAAACCAATACCACTAGATGCTCCCCCAGTCGAGGGGACTAGTTTTAGCTCCGCCCTCGGTGACGAATTCTGATTGGTTCAAGGTAAAATTGGTGTGTAGGAGATTAGCCAGCATCTTAGGGGGCGCCGATATTTGCTTTAATTAAGCACAAAGCTAAGCTTCAACGATTGAATGGTCAATTTAACATTTAAATCTATAAAGTTACTTAATCGAGCCTCTGATGAATAATTTTGGGAGCCTACTTAAAATTAATTATTGTCATTCGTATCAAGGGCACTTTACTAAAGTTTTCATCACTATACTCGCTTACCTACCGAAGGATGAAGGGATATTGAGGTCTACGGGAAAGAAGGAAAAAGTGAAGGGATAAAGGTCGAGAGGTGGAGCTCATAGAGAGGAGAGACGCTACCAAATTGAGGGAGGAGAGACCAAGGCGGAAGAAAAAGACGGACTGAAAAGGATGAAGCCAAGAAGAAAAAAAATATGTGAGGATATAGGAAGGTGGGTGCATGAACGAGGAAGTCGAAACGGAAGGAGAGAGAAAATCCCGAACGCTATGGATCGTTCGGACACGGAAGATTTGTCTTTGGATGAGAAATGATCCCAGCAGTTCGCCAACGAGCGCGTCGCCATTCATCCAACCCATACACCTCACTTTCACATCCGGCGCCTATATCCCTATCCCCATCTCAACATCGCGACCTTTTTTACATATCCCCGCATGGCCTCTCTAGATATATCTCTTAAAGGGAAAGGGAAATGTGAAGTCTCGTCTTCCTCGAATCAATCAGAAGTTTATGAAAGAGACACTAGAAGTATATCTCAAGATTAATTTAATAGATAAGCCCATTGGGATTACGGTTAACATGTAGTCCTCTAGTCCTCGGTCATCTTTAACCATGCACTAACTTAAAGGGTAAGCACCACCGCGAGGCAGAGTAACAGGAAACAACCCAACCATTCCCTTTTCCTCTTCTATTTTTTTTGGTTGGGGGGGGGGGGGGTGTACGATTCGATTGGTAAATATGCTTTCACCCGTAGCTCTTCGAGTGGCTTGATCGAAGCCAAGGCGCCATGCCGCAATCCAAAAATGGGCAATGGCCCGAGTGGACAACGAGGAAAAAAATGTTGCACGAAAAAAAAGGGGAAGGGAAAGAACATCGAAATAAAGAAAAATCAAGAAGTCTTCGCCCCCATCTTCTTTAACACATTGAACATCAATCACGTGGCGTCAAACGCGCGCGCGTCTTTCCACTAAAAATATCTTGGTGACCCATCTTGGATCCCGCCCTCGCGTGACCCCTCTGTTCTTATTGAAGTTATCCTAGGCTATACTGTGTTAAAGGGAACTGTATTCTAACCAATACGTTAACACTGATTGAATCTGACTTAACATCCTGAACTTTCATAGATTTAAAGATGTATACAGTATAGTTTAGCTTTATATGATGGGTTTCGGGATAAATTATAAAGAAAAAAGAGCATAGTCGTTGGGAAATAAACCTAGTTATTAGAGGCTTTAATTCGATACGGAAGTCAGTAAAATTTAGTTACATATACGATCAAAGAAAATACCTTCAAATGATTTGTTTATAATGAGTTTTTGCGATAAAAAGGGTTCGATGTCGTACAGGAAAGCCTCAATTTCCGCAATTACCCATAAGTCCCTTAACTTTCCCGCCTGATTCAAACGGAACTGAATACTGTAGTACTGGCCTAAACGCTTTTAATTTGAGAGTTTGGTAGAAGCAAACTTGTGCACGCACAAACGGAAACAAGATCTACAACCAAATATTGGACCCAAACGTCTTTGAACTTAAGCAGACTAACTATTTCCTATTTCAAACTACAACCCAAATATTGGCTTTGCGTAATTTCTTTTAATGCAATATTTAGTTAACCTAAATGTAAATAGATTTTCTTCCTTGGCATAATAATAGTAGGCTTGTCTTATCTTGGATACTTAGTTTATTTTTTCTTTCTATGTAAGATTTGAGGGAGTTACTGATGTACACATAGCGAGTCTGCCGGTTCAGCAGACAAAGATTATTTTTGCTGAGTCATGGATGGAAAAATGGCTGCCAGAAAAAGGAAGAGTGGAAAAACAGTTTCGACGGAAATGAAGCCAGAGGCCAACACGAAAAAAAAAACCTTCCACTATATTGACAGAAAAACACAAAGAAAAAAGGTTTCCCCGTTTTCCGGAAATCGTCGTGGCCAATGACAAATTTCACTTTGAATTGGTACTAGGTTAGAAACTAGGCTTAATGCCTTTAAAAGTGACTGAAACAATATACTTGACCTTTGCTAATGTTGTATTCTACTGGTGAAATCGATTGATTTTAGGCTTAGCTATACGAAGGCGAGTAAACTACCTTTTCTTATCAACCACTTTGAACAGGTTTTTGTGGCGTGTGCTTTGAATGTTCTTAGCCTAACGCAAACATCGATTTTCTACCTTTAGATCTAAAAATTGTTTTTCTTATTTATTTTATAGGCAAAGGTGTAAAAGAAGTAAACAATTTGGAGAAATAATTCTTAAGTTAATAAAGAAAAAGCTATAGTTAATTTGAATAGCAAATACGCTGGCAGTTAATTTGAATAAACCTTTAGGCCTAGGCCTAGAACTTTTCAAGGAATTTAATTGAAGAAGCGGTTATGCAAACTCGAGGTACTTTTAAAATATAAATTAATTATAAGATTGCAAGTATTTTAATTAATCGTAATATGAACTTCACCCAAACTTTACTAAACAGGTTGAAGGGTTATAATTGCCAGTACGTAATTATAATTCGGAATTACTAATTACTGAAAACTTCCTATATATATATTTATTATTTAAAACTAATTATTTCGGAAACACTGTACAGGGTGTTTCTAAAAATTCTGTTAGAAATTCTCACATTCTATGACATATTGCCCTATAATGGCCACAGTTTTAAAGTTATGATTGGAATGATTTACAGATGATACCTTAATTAAATCAGAAATCATTGCCTTTAAGTTTCTTATGTTAATTTTGAGGGGTCATCCGTAAAACACTCCATCCAATCATAACACGAAACCGGTGCTCCTAAGTAGGGAAACGTTACAGAACATTTTCGAATCAAATATTGCGCATAGAAAACTGCCCTATAATGTCAGAAACACCCTGTATATACCCGACGTAAAGACCTCATTAAAATTAAGACGTCTATTGTTTAAAAATACTCCTTTATAGAATTCGAGACGAAAGACGGCAGTCACAATTAAATGCTTACTCAATCATCATACAATTAAACTTTTGGTCTAAAACCCTCGAAAATACTTGATAATTATATACTACATCAGGAATGCATACAGCTAATAAGAATCATTCTGTACTAAACATTTAACTCAAGGTATCTAGGCAGACTAGTCACAATGTACGACAAATTTTATATCGCTGACCGGCCCACAAACAGTGGCGCCGCCAGAGGTAATCGCGGTAAGCGACTGCTTACTTCAAATTTTGAAGGGGGCCTAATTTTGGAGGAAGGGCCTCATTTACAAAAATACGATTTTACTGAAAATATTCAAAATTTAGTCCTGAAGTAGCAGGTGGAATACCGCGGTGGTTATTACAGGTTTGGCCGACTTTTGTAGACCGGCGCTATCATAATGGGATGGGGTTAGGTTAGTAAAGAATGCGCTTTGGGGATGGGGACCTTTAGTCCTACCGGGCCTAGAAGTGAGAGGCAAAAATACTTTCACGTGATAGAAACCTCCTGCTGGTAGAAATTTATTGGAAGCGAAAGAGGTAACTAAACCGAGCACTTTTCACTTCGACCAGCTCTATTGTGTTACTTTTTTGTGTACTGATAAGGATCGTCAACGGCACGGCGCTGACTCGAGGATTATTATTAGAGAGTTTATGCTGCACTTCTTGTAGGCTTCTACAGTGCATTTGTCCAATACACTTTAGAAGATTACACGTATTGCAACTTAAACTCTCTACTGTTACTTCTTATTTCGAAATAGTAAATACAAAGAGGAGAAAGAGGGAGATAGAAACGCGCTTTATAAAATCCGCCGAAAAATAGGGGGTAGTAAAAACAATTTTCGATACGTTTAGTTTTAGGACGCACATCCTTTGCGCATGGGGGATTGACCTCCTCGCCTTATCTCTGTCATCCCCTACGTCAACTGTGCGCGAGAAAGCAGCGCCCAGGCACCGCGGTGTACCTTAGATTTACCCCCGTTTTCACCACGCATGGATCACTGCTGGGTAGGGGGCCCATTCACAAAATACCGCTTACCCCACAAAAGTTTCTAGCGGCGCCACTGCCCACAAAAGCCCCAGAAAAGTTTACATGGGGTCACAATCATTCCTATTAGATGTATGCATTCCTAAAACAACATATACTACGAAATTTCGTACTAAAATACCACTTTTATGTTTAATTCATTAAGCTAAACCCAATCTAAAGTTTACAGGTATTTTAAACATTTTATTTTAGTCATCCTTATTTAACGACGAATTAACGTAATTAAAAGTTCATGAAAATTTCTTAACCTTCTTCTATAAGAGATTTATTAGGTCAAATTAATTTGCTCGCATTGAATAGTGTCTACGAAACTTAGGAAGGTGAGATTCTTCGGGCCTTTTATTTTATAATCAAACTAAGGCCGCCCGTAAAACGTAAAACTAAAGCCGGGCTAATTAGTAGACTGTAGGGAGGACGCAAAAGCTCGGAAAAGCCCCCATCATTATTATACGAGACAAAGATGGAGAGAGTATACAGGGTGTTTCTGAAACGTCTGTGAGAAATAATGGGGATGTTCTTTGGAAAATCAATTTTGAGTCGAAAATGTAGCTTTTATCGCCATTTTGTTGTAATGGCCAACATTTTCAATTTATGCTTCCAGTATTTTACGGATGACCCCTTAAATTTAATTATCATCATAACGTTAATTAAAGTTATTAAGTTTCCAATTTTATTTATAACTTTATCGCGGTTTTTGTATTTTTTCTAGAGAAGCCAACAACCCAGGGGCAAACTTGATAATGTTATTCCTATGGGCCCCTGTAGAACGATTTACCCGCAATACGCCGGTGCACTATTATACATTTTTTAGATTTAAATTATGGTGCATTAACGGTATTATATTTGTACAGACAATCGTTTTAAAGTTAAGATTGGAGTATTTTACGGATAACCCCTTAAATTTAATTAATAAATGATAATTAATTTAATTAAGGGGTTATCCGTAAAATACTCTAATCAAAACTTAAAAACGGTGTCCCTTGTGGATCTTAAAATATCACAGAAGTTACATTTTAGCTCAAAATTGATTTCCCAAAGAGCATGATCGTACACCCTGTACGTGTAGGCAGAATCCTAAGCCACAAAATCTGCTCCTTGGCCATACCGGGATAAAAAGCGGAGGGATCGGATGAAAAGGGAGAGAAAAGGTTCTATCTCGTGGGACGACGGATTAACCAACAATGAGCAAGGAGGAGAAACAGAGCTTTAGCTATCCGAGCTACCGCTAAACAAAGTAAAATAAAAATAAATGGGAAAAATTCACCAGACGTGTAGGCCTAAAGCAGAAGCAAGGTAAGGCAGTGAGTGTCAAGTTATATCATAATAAACTTCACGATGGAAAAAAAGATACTCCCCCTTTATTTCTTTCTAAAACTTTACGTTCCTTTCACCTATACTATAAATAATCTCGTTTTAATACACCGCAAAAACCCATACCTCTCTTTTCATACCCTTCTTTTAATTAACAACCTGCACGCCTCATTACAAGAAGTTCATTACAAATAGTTCTGCTCTAAAAAGTGCCCGGCTGATTAATGATTAAATAAAATTTAGATGGCACTGACTACATAAGTTGATCTACTTTAAAGAGATGTACAATGCGTTGTGTGTCAAGAACTATATTTTTGAGTTGTAGCGTTACTATTTCCTGGAGTAGTGATTGGGCAATGTCATGTGACTGTGAGCGTGGAATGACACCACGTATAGATTCGGGGGAAATGCCAATACCTCCTTCCTAATGCACTGATAATGCTACGAAATTCACGCATGCCCAATAGAGCTGCCCATAACACATTTTACATTCCTTTGAAGGAGACATCGCATCAAATAATGGACTTCAGATTTTGCTAAAGACACGTAAATTTTGGGCTTGAGTATTAAGGGTATGTATGGATTTTTAAGTGTATATTTTGTGAGATATATTTGGCTATGGTGTTAGAGATGTGAAGAGGAATAGATCGTACCATCTTCTTTTCCCTAGGAGGGTAAGGCCTAGACTCCAACGCATCCAACCCAAAGAAACAAAATTCAATCAGGTATCAAAGGGTCGTAACTAAATATTTACAGGTCAAAAAGAACATTGTTCAACTGCGCCTTTAGAAACAGGCGCGATACACAACTAACGCTAACTGACAACAGGCTTAGATTGCCTCTGACACCTGTATGAAACCGAAACCAAGAATGACCCTCCTTTGAAGGTCATTCAGGCCCAGGATCTTCGTTTAATTTCATCTCTAAGAAAGAATACTCTCATTTTAAGATGTATAGAAAGAGGAGGGAATGTATAGTGGAAGATACACGATGGGCTACGGATAAAGAGAAATATACATTTATGGTAACCGTATTCAAATTGGAAAAGGAGGACGGGTTAAGGGAAAGGCCCGTCAAAAGCTCAAGTTGTTTAAGAAGAAAATATAAAGAGCTTAGCTAGCGGAGAAAGATCAAGAGTAAAACAGAAACCGAGGCTTAAGGGAACCTCTCAATTCTTTATGAATTTTTAAATTCGTCGGTTTTAGAAATAAACGTCGGAATCGAGAACCATCTCTTTTAGAAGAGAATGAATGGACATGACTATACCAAAAGCGAATAATCCTCTTTAAGTATACATCATAGGGTCTTTGGTGGAACGTCTTCTAGTCCTCTAGAGACCCCATTTAGACATGGTAACTTAATGATATATTATCAATTTATGACAATAAACTCGCTTTAGCTTGTACTATTGACAATTTTAGTTGAGTAAACAATGTTTTCTTCTTTTTTAAAAAAAGGAAAAAATTCTTATCAAAAGAACGGGTTATAAATGAAGAAAAAAAGATTAAATATGTAAGAATATATGGCTTTCGTAACCGTTCTACTCCTCTTGAGTTAATTCTCATGTGTACGTACAACTTGATAGAAAGTACGATTATGGTATCTTATATTCAAATATGCAAATGACTCAGGATCTTCAGAGAATTTCACTATTAACCCTATTGTACTTGTAACTAAACTAACCCCAAATATTCGTAAATAATTTCAACCTAAGAAAGAGTTACACTAACCAATAGAAAAGGCCGCAAATTACGCTGATGAAACTAACCCATTTCTAGCTTACAACCAAGTATAAAAAGAAAAGTTAGGGAATTTAATAAAGGGTGGGGGCACCAAGAGTCCATTGCTATGAACTTGGCAATATGACTAACCCGGAAAGGAGTCCCATAACGGTGTCTGGATCATTCTTCAACTGTACTGAAAGAATGCGAATTTGACGCGATACGAGATGCTAGGCCTTTGTGCTCATTGAATCAAGAGACTTTTGGGGGCACGAGGATTTGGTAGCTAGACCAAAGGCGCGCGCGCGAAAAACGGAGAAGAGCGCCAAGTGCATGCATTCACCCTGCTCTTTTCCATTTTCTCGTGCACCATCCCTCTCCATCCTTCTCCCAAATGAGTTGGAATCGTATAACAGCCAAAAGATAATCATCCTTAATAGGGAGGAGGTCGCGAGGGTATGGATAGCGGGACAAAATACCACTCTTTAGAGAAGCGCGTTGATTGAGGTAAATGTTTGGGTCCATTTTTGGTTCTTCAGCCTCCTAAGCATACAACACCTCAAGTTATTTAACTTGAAATTCATGGAAGTTATACTATTAATATAATGAAAACAATCATAGAAATGTTTGATTCTGTTGAAGAGATAAATCTAATTCTCGCTCAGTATTCCATTGCGCATAACAATTATTTTATTATTATTACGTCACAGGCATCACGTGACGACAATATGCAAAGACTCCTTAAGGAGTGGGACTTCATGGACACCCATTTAATTTTTTGACGAGATTGCAGTGCCAATTCCCTGAATTCGAAATAAAACGAACCAAATTTATTTTAACACTTTGAACCACGCCTCTCCTCGGTCACGTGCAACTCTGACGTATTTCAAATAATTAGTAACCACCCGTCTCTGCTATCCTTGGAGACACTTTTAACTGAATTAATTTTCTCTTAATGAGTGAAGCCAAAAGCTACAATTGGGGATATTTGCGACATAAATCGAATTTCAAAGCGACATCAGATTGGATATTTTTCGTTTTTGATTTTCATTGTCAAATTTGACAGTCTGATTGTTAGCGTAACATTCGGTAATGAACTTCTACGTCTCCTTTTGGCCAGCATGGCCTGCCAGGCATCAAGGCAAAATCGTTTCGTCTTTTCCGCCATCCATGGCTAGCGGCGGCGGCGGCTAGTTCGTTGGAGAAAGGGATTCTCTCGACTTGGGGAATAGTGGGAGTGTTGCGTCTGGTAATAGCCTTCATTAACGCGAGGTAGCTAAAAGCTGGAACCATCCATCACCGAGCGCGTTCCGCTCTGGGGAATCCGCGAGCTTCTCGAGCCCCCATGCCTGGCTTTCAAAGGGTGTATAGGGAAAGGAGAAAGTAGGGGGGTGGTATGTTCTATATTAGGTTCTGGAGTATGTGGGTATTAATATATACTTATACATATATGTATACTTATACGCGTAAGGATCGTGTTTGGTTTTATGAACCTCACGTACTAGCACGCGGGGATAGCACCCATCACATCACGCTTATATTCGTTTTTGTCCAGAAGAAAATTAACCTAAACTTATCCAAACATCTAAAGGCCCATTCAGACGTGCACAACAACGGTCGCCTTTTTAATCTTGTTTCGGTCGCCTCACCGTACGTTCATTCCCTGTTCAGACGTTAAAGCAGACGACTTAAAACGAGTCGTGTATAAATGGTAATTTTTTGAGCCAAGACTTTTGAATACTAAAATAGCCGAACATTCAAAATTAAATTGCAAATACCGCGCCAAGAATCCTAAATCTTTTACATATCGTCTGCTAAAGCGTAACAGCTAACTAAATCACGCCTCAGTAAGGCATGATCGAGTGAGCTATGGCTAAAGAAAAGGCGAGCGCTAACGAGGTGGTATCATCTCCCGACAAAATTGAAACTTTTTAAACTAAACCCGCCCATCTTTTACTTAGCCGTTGAAGCGTGTCTAATTAAGCGAGAAAAGCGACAAGGAAGGTCTGAATGGGCCTTCAAAATAATCCTCCATTCCCCCCTCCTTAAATAGACTATGAATAAAACTTTAGCCTAAAGAAACAAACATGTAATTCATTTGATAACGTAGGGTTTAATTTACTTTTAGTGATTGCGGAAAGAAAGAAATTTGCTTGGTAGTTTATTACTGACCAAAATTCGCGTCAGCGAGACCACAGCGAGAAGCCGTAAAGTTTTCTGATTAGGGAAGCTAAGAAATGGGTAAGTAACTGGGTTACGGAGAAGTATATACGCGGAACTAGAAGGACACTGGACCACATCGGAATCTTAAATGTCCTTTTTACGGTGCCACGCTCTCGAATTACTAGCACTAGCATTTTGATGAGAATGGCACGAACTAGAAAGTCTTTGTACAAGAAGGAATATACCTTATTATTTCTAGCAAGAGCCTTTACCATGGTAGCCTAAATTATAAACAATGTGTGATGGTCCAAATGTATTTGAAAAGTTCATAATTAAAGCGTATAGTGTATGGATCCATGTACAGGGTGTTTCTGATAAGTCTACTATAAATTAAGGGGGATGTTCCTTGGGAATTCGATTTTGAGTCAAAAATGTAACTTCTACCTCCACTGCTATCAAGTTATGATTTTTAAGTTTTAATGATGAGCTTGATGACCCCTTAATTAAATTAGAAATACTTGTGTTTTAGTTTCTTAATTAAATTAAAGAGGTTATCCGTAAAATACTCCAACAGGTCCCTTACAAATATAATACCGTTAATGCATCATAATTTAAATCCAAAAAATTTATAGTAGTGCACCGGCGTATTGCGGGGAAATAGTTTTACAGGCGCTCATAGGAATAACATTATCAAGTTTGCCCCTGGGTTGTTGGCTTCTCTAGAAAATATACAAAAACTGCAATTTAATTATAAATAAAATTGGAAACTTAATAGCTTTAATTAACGTTATACATGATGTTCTTGAAAGGCCTGTCAGAAATTATTTGGGTGTTCTTTGAGCAATTTCGTGCTGAAAATGTAACTTCACTCGAAAACAGTGTCCCTTGTGACAAAATGGCGATAGAAGTTACATTTTCGACTCAAAATCGATTTCCCAAGGAACATCCCCCTTAATTTATGTCAGACTTATCCTTAACCTTCCATAGACAATCGAGAAAAAAATCTCTAACCTGTAATACCAACTGACAAACGCAATCTCGTGGAGCGTGAAATTCAACGCAGTAATCTTGCAAACTATAGGTAAACTGGACTATACTGTTATCACTCTGAATTAAATAAGGGACCATGATCAAATAGACCAACGTTGCTATGGAAAAGATGATTAAAATACGTTGCATTTTAAAACCCTTTTAGATCTAGACTCAAAAGTTCAAGAGGATATATTTGACTCTATGGAAGACTGAAAGGGAATTTTGAGCGAGTTGATAATCCTTTGCTGAAATTTAGTCTCGTTAGGTGCAGTCGCCGGGGACTAAATTAAATTTCAAGGTATTTTAACGACAACTAACTCGCGGGACCATATTAAGCTCGAATTGGGTTTCCTCGGATCAAAAGCCTTTTTCATTTTTCCCAAAAAGTAAACAAATCAAAGAACGTTCTCCTCCAAAGCAAACCTTTAACGTTAGAAATTGACAGTATGCTATTTGCACGAAATATCGTATATGCTTCTGGCAAAACCAACTAGAAACCATCAACAAGACATTTCTGAAGAAATCGCAAATTTTTTATGATAGTTATTAAAGATAGAAATCGTTGAAAAAAAAGTAGGTTATTTTTTGGGAATGCTAGACCCCTCGGTTTCGTTGCATCTCAGCCAATATTTAAGCCGATGCATATTCACCTCTTTGTTCCCCACTATCCTCTAAAGATCGTCCTCTACACCATTTTTGTATTTAAATAAGTTCAACATATTTCTAAAGGACTTAAAAAGATACGTTTTGAAGCGATTTCAAGTTAAAGCTTCATACAGAATCGATGTAAGGAAAGTTTTTTAAATTTTGCATTTTTAGTTAATGATGTTTACGCGTGGAAAAACTTGGTACATAAAAACAAAACCCTTTTCGACTTTAGACCTAAACGCGATGTGTTTACAAAAATACAAACGCTTAAAAGTTTCGACGAAAAACAATTACCTATTACTGCAGTTTTACTTAGCGAAAATAACAATGATTAAGAATTAACCCAACTGTAACAAAAATATGTTTCTATGGCTGAAAACAATTAAAAGAAGTTCAGGTTCGAAATTAATTTTAACTAAATTCAAACCAAAAATAGCAAGTTGCGTAGATATTTCGTAGAAGAATAGACAATTTCATTAAATACTTGCAGAGAAACCAACACACAGGGGGAGGCCGCCATCTTGGGTTATTTCCCTGGCGCAACCCAAAGGCAACGCCAGATGAAGCCGCTCGAGTTCACTACACGCGCTCAGGGAGGCTAGCCAATCGTACTGCCCTCTAGTGGTGCTTCTTGCCGCCAGGAAAATAACCCAAGAAGGCAACCTAACCCCTCCCCTGTGGTGTTTGCTTCTCTTCTGGACCATTTGATTCTTCACTCTCGCAAACTTCAGTATAATATTCATAAACAATAGAAAGAAAATTCAGGAAACAGACGCCAAGGACGAAGTAAGTTTCACGGGAAAAAGCAATAAAAGCTCTGGATTTCATTTAAAAATCGTTCGAGAGCCGCGAAGCGCACCCCATTAAATTGAGAAAAACAGAATCATAAAAATCAATCCTTTCTCATTTTTCCAAAAATTGACTCAAATAAAATCAAAAATCGCATTAAAACGCTTTCTAGTGTTTTCATTAACGGTCCAGGTTTCAGCGCGACGCGTATCCTATAAACCCTTTTAATATAAATTTATTAGTATAAGTTTGCAACGATACACAATATTATTAACAGAATGCGTTTTCCCGCATGAATATCGTCGCCAGATGTCACTATGACCGTAACGCGGGCTTAGGAGCTTTTTTTCAAACGCTTCAAAGCGTGCTCATATGTAGTAAGCTTTGATGTATACGTCATGATTTATAAAATTCCAGTGTTGCAATAACATTGAAGTCACTGCCTCACTGTTCTCCGCAATATATAATACTAAAAGATGGCGTTCCTTACGACGAGGAGGAGAAAGGTTTAAGCTCTATACTAGATGCAGATTTATACCGAATTAGTAATAAACTTATGATTTTATGGATCCAAACTAGGGAATTTTGGGGAAACCGCTGCTTTAACGCCATCTAGAAACAAGGGTAAGAACGAAGAAATCGCGCTACCGATAAAAAACAAACCATTCTTATAAAATAACAAGACTTTGGTCCGTAGCTGCTCCCTATGGATTTGCTTCAAAACAATTTTTTCCTTCAGATAAAAAAGGGGTAGAGGGTTAAGAGAAAAACAATAAAATCATCTTCGACAAATAAAAAGAAGGGAATGTCCAATTACAGAAACAGAAAACGAGTTTTATTTCTTTGCCCCCCCCCAACCCAATGACTCACTAAATAGCGCCCAAAAAATTGATGTAAAAAAACAAACTGTTAAAGGAAGAATGAATATCGTTTGAAAGCTAAATATTTGACCTTTCACCCTTCCTTATTATTTTTTTTAACTAAAGACAATTAAAGGGTTAGTTTTGTGGTCAAGCTCAATTAAAAAATTCCGTCTGTGGGCTCGACATATTTGAGGGCAAAGTTCACCCAATACACTGTCACATTAGTCACAGTGCAGAAGACAAATGAATTGTTTTAAAAATATAAAAAAAAGTCAATATCGTTCTAAAAACTTAACTTAAATTGACTTTATCTCTTAATATTTGACCTTTAACCCTATTGCTTTTGAAAACGTAATGGTCAACGACGCAATACATGGAAAGAAGAAGAAGAGAGTATTACAAGAAAAAGCGACTTTATAGGAAAGTGGACGTAAATTGATTTTTTTTTCTATAACCCAACTTAAAAAAAAAAGTATTTTTTTCATTTTTGCCTCATAAGAAAAAATGTCCGAAATGGGGGGTAAAGAAAAAAGTCTTCAAATTACTTAACCAGCTGTCGTTGTAGTTGGCGACACGCTTCATATATATATATATATATATAAAAAGGGGCCTTGGTCGACACAAAAACAAAAAAAAATGCTTTAGATGAGCGGTAAGGAGAAAATGGATTTAAGCGATTTTAGAGGACTACACTATTTTCAGTTGACAAGCCTCCGATAAAAACAAAATGCCACGCGACGCCTTTAATAGTTTACAAACAACATTTCAGCTGGGAAGGATGCTTTAAACCCCCTTAAATAGGCCTTGGTTCGATGACCTATAAGGCTATAATAGTGACCTTTCCAATATATGTCCGAAAACGCATCATTTTCTTTTAATAATATATACCTAAGCTCAAATATTTTATTATTATTTATTTATTTATTTTTGCACTAGACTCCGATGGATTTCAATTAAAATGATATGTGCAAAAAAGGCCTTAGTCAATTAAGAACATATTGGCAAAGGACAAAGAATTGCGTCGCAAATCACAACAATGGAATAGTATAATTAACCGCACGTAATGAATTAAGTTTAGAATTTAAGTTGGTAAGAATGTACGAGGATGTAAGAATACTAAAAGGTTAAATTAGAATTCTGCCCTGGGGCGAGGCAGAATCGATCAAGAGGGTTCTCTTATTGGCGTAAAGACACCCAGTGATGCATTAAGAGCGATTTGGTCACCTCAATCGAACCAGGTGGGTTGAAGAGCTAGCCTATCCGTAAGGGTTACCTCCAAACAGCCCCGAGATAACCTCTTTCATCAGTGAAAGCCTTAGTAGAAATGTTTCGCTAACCGAGCCTTGGTGTTCACCAAAAAGATAACATATAGAATGAATAATGTTCGAAATGTCCCATTTCTAAATTAATTGAGAATATAAAGAATTTTATACACCCAATTTCTCAGAATCACTAATGAGGAAATTAAAGCCTTTAAGATTAGTTTGAACAAACATTTGCGAAACGAGAGTGACACTCGTCCTTATATTTTCAACTCGGATAAGGTAGGAAACAAATTACCAATACCTATTACTCCTTAAAGGGCAAGTATAATTTAAAATGTACTTATTAAATCCAATTTTACGAGGTAGGGGGTGCTTTTCTCTTCAATATAAAACAAACTTCGTTAAAATCGGTTAACCCTTCACCGAGATACAAACTTTTCTAAATAACTTAAAATGTTTCGAACTAGGCTTAGCAATAACAACATTGCGACTAAGATTAGGCTTAACCTTAAGCCTTATTCTCGTATACTTTTCACTCTTCTATGTCACAGGGAACTAAAATCAACTTCCAGTAGCGCAAAATATTGTACTGAGGGCAGAAAATTTCTTTTTGGTATATATAATGTTTTATAAGGTAAAATTTTGAAATTATAGAAAAAAATTATTATTGTATTTATACGTACTAAGTACTAGACGTGCTAAATATTTTATGATTTAATTGAGATTACCTCTTTAAAGAGCCAGTTTGTTGTATCTAAATTAGTAAGCCTCGAAACTTCTCCGTCTTATTCTCGACTTAAATCCTAAATTACAAACTCAAACATTAAATGAAGTTGTAAACAGGAGTGTGGAAATCAAATAATCCTTTTCGCGGAAGTATTTCCCCCTCTATGTATATCTTTATCCCGAATCGACCCTTAATTCTAGGAAAATGTACTCAGTCTCTTATCTGCGCAGTGAACGCCACCACGCCGTGGTCAGGGTTCAAAGGGTGCTAGAGCGAGATCGACGGGAGGTAAGGCTTAAGTAAGGAGAAGATAAATCTATGGATTAGGCATTAAGGGCTGATCAAAAGAGGCTTTATACAATATTTCGACCGCTGAACGGCGCCACCACCCGCTACAATAAGGAATGTAGTCTAAGCAGCAAAAAGTATTAAGTTCAGAAAAATCCAGAATGGTTTAAAGTAACTCTTTGAGACGACCATAAAGAGTGAGTTGGTCAACGTCGTCTGCTAGTTTGTTATTTCATTCCAGTGATATCTTACATAGTGACAAAACCCAAAAAAGGGGCTGCTTGGTTAGAGTAGGAATAAATACAGCTAATTGGAAACATTGTGCCCCATATCTTCAATGTTAATATCTACGCGAGTTTTATGGGCGGGGCTTGAGTGCTCGCCGCGTCACACGTCATACTTCTGACGCGTATTTCTAACTGGTTGGTAGTTTGCTAATATTCCTAGCGCATGGGAAGGCAATAACGTCGCGAGCCCTAATGACTGACGTAGCAATGCGTGGCCAGGAGCGTGCGCAATAGGGAGAGGGCGTTTGTCAGGGAGTGAAAGAACATCCGACGTCATTTAATACCTCTACCTAGGGGAGCCTTTGTAGGCGCGATACTGAAATTCCCCCGTTAGGGGGATGGAATCGAGGTAAGAGATATAAGCCTATGACGTAGCAAGAATGGGTTTGCCCTCTCCCTATGTATGTTCAACGGGCAGCGAGACAAATTATTAGTGACGCAAAAGTTATCATACTTAATGATTAGCCTAGCTAGTCCCCCAAAGAAGGCCTGCATACCTTAAGAAAATAACTACATCGTAGCTTAATAATCCCTGGTTAAAGCAATAGATTGCAAGGATTGAACTCTGCTAACTCAACAAGTAAACAATCATATAGATGGGAATATGAAATTAGAGGACCCCTTGATTGCCAACTTCCATAAGCGTTTAGAAAATAAAGAATATAAGAGTTCTTCTTTTTATACGCAATCTTGACTAACTACTATTTAGCTCTAAGAGGGAGCGCGTGGCGCTAGTGTCCAAAGCGTATCCAATAGCTGGAATTTTCCGGTCTCGTTTCTCTTTTCTTCCGGGTAAACAGCCATAGCAAAGTCTGCGGTAGGCGCTGCTGTGGTAAAAGGAATCGAAATGAACAGGAATACTAACCGGCGCCTTTTCTCTTATACGCGAAAGGTCAATCTTATTTGGCAACTCTATGTAAGGCCACGAACCAATAGACCAGTCTCCTAGACGCAAAGTCTAGTTCGATTGACCATAAGGAGTAAAACGAGAGAGAGAAAGAAAGGAAAGAACGACGGAATGAAAGCTTGACCCGAGGCAACGGCGGGGAATAGAAAAGCTAATCGGCGTTATTGGTTTACTTTATTATAAAAGAGCAAATAACAAGAGAGACCAATAGAGAATGGCGACGGGGGGTTTTCCTATCGCTTATACTCAGTTCTATCATAAGTTTATAAGATATGTTCCATGATAAGGTGAACACGACCTATACTTCGTAATGCTACTGAGAGATTTACAGCTCGAGATAGTTCTAGCAGAACGACAAGCGAGAATTGAAGTTAGTTAGTTTTGATGGACTTCCATCTTCATATTTAGTCTGCATTACTAAGCCTTTGACAGCGCCACTCCAGGCGTCGCTTTACCTCGAATCTATGACCTACTTCATGACAAGCTCCAGTTTCTAAGTTACCAGTGACAAACTATATGGAACATATCTTATGTACTTATGGTTCTATCTATTATTGTACGGGATCAAGTGTGGAGGACTTGCTTAGTAAGCTTTATAAATATTTATTAATATTTATAACACAATTCGTTTTAAAAATTTTATAGCCGGAAAATATGAAAAGAAAAATTCAATAAAACTATAGGTACATGTACAGTACCAGCGTGTGAATCTTCCCATTGTCAGTATTCTACAGTTTGTTTATATTGACGTTTTATTTATTTTTAAAGCAAGCTGTCAAATTGTAAATATACAGACCATTCAATATTCATTACTTGTGGTGAAACCAACACAAAGGGGTAATTTCCCTGGCACCAACCAAAAGGCGACACCAGATGAAGTTGGGCCGCGTTCACAACACGCCTAAAGATAGGATAGCCAACTCGCATTGCCCTCAAGCGGTGCTTCTTGGTTGGCGCCAGGGATATACCCCAAGAAGGTGACCTCCCTTTCCCTATGGTGTTAGTACTTCTCTGTTTGAATTAATGGAAAGGTCTATGGCAACATCTACTACTGATTCACAATACAGTCTGTGCAAACCAGACTTTAGTTATGTAAACACCCGAATAAAATTAAAACCTCAATATATTAAAATTTCGATTATGAAATATAATCCCAGGAGAGTTCAGGTACATATATTATTCACGAAAAGGCTTATTAAAAGCTAATTATATCGAAAACGGGGTCATCATCAGTAATGTATAATAAAAGAAGTTCAATTTATCTCCTCGAGAACCTAGTTAGTTATTCGAGTCACGAACATATTCCTTGGAAGATAATACGCCTCTCAATCGTCCAAGGCCTAAGTGTAGTTTGTGACAATGTCAAAAACAGTACTACCAGAGCGTGCAATGGACCCTTTTCATCGTCACGAGAACCTGATTAATACTACACTACAGCTATCTAAGGCTATCCTTCTTGTCCAGGCATTAAACAGAAGTTATCAAAAAACAAACAGCCTCAAATGCTTCCTCTACTTCAGGCTGGGAGGAGTAGAAGAGGAGACGAGAGGAATTCTACGCATTTTTTTTAGACTGGCAACCATTAATCTTAACTCTAAACAATGGGGAAAGGGAAGTGCAGGGTTATCTGCACTTATCACGTGGCAAGCGGCACCAACGTTCCCGCCAAACTCGCGCCACAAACTGCCCTCTCGTGACGTCCGCACGCAGCGTCCGTTGGCTGTAGTTGGCCAATCAGTACGGGCCTTTTTTTAAGAAAATAGTACATTTTATGTTGGAGAGAGGGCGCTGATTAGTAGCTCAATATACAAACAGTAACGCACGTGACACGAATCAACCAACAAAACCCCCTATCTCTAACCTTGGGAGGAGTCTACGTTCGCGGTGTAAAATACTAGTTTATACCCCACAATACGTCTCCTTTTTCACTCCTCCCTGACGCAGGCCAACTCGCTTCACGTTTATATTTAAACAAAATAATTGAAGCTTAAGTTTCGAGTTAATACATTTCTACCCTTAGAGAAAGAGCGTCCATGCAGCGAAGTTATGTTATAATCGGTAATAAATGGGCCGCCTTGACCATCCCTTCTTCGAGATATTACTTAGGCCTAAAACTTGCCAACAACACTCGTTTTGGGGAAAAGAGAAGGGCTTTGGGGTAAAATGGAGGAAAACTAAGGCACAAACTTACCAAATTAAGACCTACAAGAATGTAAAAGGACCAACAACATGGGTTCGTTCACAAGGGATATAAATTTAACAAGTCTATAGGGATCCGACATATCTCAATAGGGGACTATTAGTCAAACTTGGAAGCGACTATAACAAGACTCTTTATCGCCTTAGTCCTTAATAGAAAAGTAGTCAAAAGACAAGATGAGGACCTGTATGAGTCCGTCCCACCTGGACTGTTCAATAAATAAACCTATTTAAGTTTATATTCAAAATAAAAATAAGAAATATCCTTCTGGAGGAGATGTTATGGATTTACAAAGGCATAATTCGTTTAACTACATATGAAGGCAAATCTTAAGTTCAAGTCCGTCGCCTCTTTAATTTCGTTTCGGTCGCGTAGGTAAGTTCATTCCCTGTTCAGACGTCAGAGCAGACAACTGATTTTTGAGCCAAGACCAAAGCCGAATTCAAAATGACAAATACCGCGCCAAGAATCTTGAAACTTTTAACATATATCATCTGCTAAAGCGTATACCTCACTCGATCACGTGTCAGTTAGGCATGATCGAGTGAACTATGACTAAAGAAAAGGTGAGGGATAACGAGGTGGCGCCATCTCGACACTCACTGCGCTATGAAACTGAATATTTTCAAACTAAACCCGCAAAGAATCTTTTACGTAGGCGTTGACACGTGTCTAAATAAGCGGGAAAAGCGATTTCACCATGGTGAACGTAAGATTTTAGTCTATGGTCTGAATGGGCATTAAGAGTACGCATCTCATCCTAACTATAATGTCTTAATTACCCACAAGTCACAATTATGGGTCCCTGACCATCGTTGCTGCCACTTTAATGGGCTCAGTGCACTTCTAAAGGAATAACCAACCCTCTCGGCTATAATTTCAAAATTTATAAAGCAGAGAGAGAGAGAGATACACCGGAAGGGATACCGCGGTCCTAGGCGGGAAAATGTCGAGAGGGATGGGAAGAGAACACCGCGTGGTGGGAAAACAATACAAAACAAAACAAGAGAAGAGAAGAGGTCTGGGGGAATATTTTCCGGTAGTTCAAGGAAAATTAATGGGAAATTTGTTATCGTACGGCCATGGGTTTTAAAAGGATCGATGGCATCTAGGGGGTTTTGTGTCTAAGAGGAATTCCAACCCGAGATTCCATCCGAGGTAACCATCCAGGACAGGTAACGTGAAACGATACTTTGCGGGAAATTTTGTCTTCTCAAAAGTGGGCCTTGGTTCTATGATTAAAGGGATACTATTGGCAAAAATTAAGTATTTTTATTCTGATTCCTTATGTTAAAATATGCCGCCTTGAATTTTTTCTGATTTTTTGAAGCGCTATTTATAGTATTAAACAGTAATTGAAGTTTTGTATCCAAAACATGCATTTAAATTTTGGTAAAGCGACCTACCGGCCAATGAGCGCCCGCGATTTATAAGAGGCAATCCCCAAAGGTTTTCTCGCGCGAGTCTCATGATTTGCGTCGTCTGCATTAGGTTCAGAAATATCTATTCTACTTTTTAGTTCTCGAAAGAAAGACGCCGGTTCGATCGTCTAACGATAAGCGGTTTAGGAACTTTAGTAATTAGCAAGTTTATGCTATTACGTTTCACTTAAACTCAAATTACTCTCGTAATTTTATTATGTTAAAATGTGGCGGGTCGTATTTTTTGTATATCTTGAGTGTCTAGTTATTAGCCTTTGAAATGGGAAGATCTGTGTTCTTAGACTATTGTTTCTATTATTTTTTGTGATTTTCGAGATAGAAAAAATTAAAAACCCATCTTTTACACCTCAGCAGAGTCAAGCTGCAACACAATTACTATCCTCCTCAAACTTCAGCAGACGACGGGCCCCGCGGAGTCACTGGTAACGAACGAGCCCTCTCTAAAAAAATACTTATTTCCCGCCCTTGGGAACTCAGCTTTTACTGTTTGAAGCAGACAACATACGACTTAATATTTTCTAACCTTCACGGGATTGGCTGATTTGGCTCTATCCCTAAATATGTTTTTATTGGCCGGTAGGTAAGTGCGCTAAAATCGAGACCCATTGCTAAGCCTAACAAATTTTAAAAAATGGAATTTTCATTGAAAAAATTGTTTGAAAAATCAGAAAAAATTTGAGACTTCATATTTAATTGTAAAGAACCAGGAAAAAATAAAACACGGCACTAAGATTTTTAGCTGAGAGTCTCCCTTTAAAGTATGAAGAAGAAAATAACTTATAAATATCATCCTTAAGTATATTGGTAGATCTTACAGATAAGATGCAAAAGTTCAAAGTTTAAATTCGAAATTAACAAGAGCCTAGCTAAATCGTTCACATACTCTCGTTAGTATAAGCAGAAGTATGTAATACTTCTCTTCGAGATAAGTGTACTACCACAAAGCGGCCGGCGTAATTGGATCATGATTCTTCCCAACATCAGGAGCAACATTTATTATGCTAAGGTTATACTAAACCGAATCACATACGCCAGATAAATAGTTCCCTCATCATTACTCTATCAGCACTTAACTATTTGCCAAGGTGCATGCGCTTGTGCGTGTATGTTTGTCCCACGTCAAGACGAGGTAGGTTTGTGGGTTGATTGCTACTTGGATTAAGTACCAAACAGTTATAGAATTCACCCCAAGGTGCGATCATTCCCATCTGAAGTTTGATGAGCAGGAGAGCAAACAAAACGGGCCTCCTCGCCTGGGAAGAATCATGGTACATATCTAAAGTATTAAGATTATACATAGTGTCACCCTTCTTCTATTATCCCCTTCTGATATAAGGAACTTTCTTCCATTGCAAACAAACTGTACTTGCTACTTCACTTTATTTACTTCTAGAGCTAAATACTTAGCCTTCTTGAAACGACTTAAAATTGTTACAGTCAACAGAAACACGAAAATCGACATCAAAGTCGCTATAGTTAAGAAGAAAAAGAAAATGTAGACTTAGTTCAAACAATAATGTTGGTTTTGTTAACCATTAGAGTCAAGTGTGCTCTGCTCATAAGATACAACGCTAGACTAAATAAAGAAAAAAAGAGCTATATATCGATAAATAAAAATCAATAAGCCATGGAGGGAAGGAGGTAGAGAAACGCCAAAATACAATTTAGGAGAGGAAACCCTGGGGGAAAAACTATAGTGAGGAAGTTTTTATGGCTCAAGATTATTATTTTTTCTTATTTTTTGCTACCCTTTCTCCGGTGCACCCAATTACTAAAAAAGTTATTTGAGAAGGGGCTAAAAACCGACCAAGTTTCACGTAACTACTAAACTATGGGATACGGTATGGTATATCCTATATAGTATGGTTAATAGATTACTTCGTGCAAGGTTGTAGCGCGCGTTTTCTTTCCTAAGACACGTGGCATTGAAAAAAATAGAAACCATACTACTCCACGAGTTCACGCGCTCTCTGGCCTGCACGAGAAATATTCATTTTTCCTGTAGAGATGCAAAAGGAGCAATTGAATTTTCAGCGTTGAGTAGGGTTTTGTGGAAGACCCCCTTCGAGTGTGTGATGGGGTGAATAACTGGTGGCGCCTCTTACAGGCAGAAAGGTGAACTAAATTATTACTAAATAGCGTCGAGCGCGGTCAGTACTTGAGATTGAGAAAACAATTGGGTTTCCAATCCATTTTGTTTGTGAACAGTCTATAAAAAGTATTTATTTTTCAAATAATTGATGTAAATAATCACGTCTTTAAACTGAAAATGTTTAATATCTGCCACTTCAGTCATTCCATTTTGTTCTTTTTGTCCCCTAAGACATTTTTAAATTAATTTAAATTAAGTCTTCATTTTGGTGTTTAAATTCGAACTTTCTCTTAAAAGCTAGTTATTGTAGGAATGTGAAATTTAGTACGCGAGTTTTTAATAGTGAAGTAACTAAAACTGAGCAATAGGCTTTCGCTAAAAATTACATCACGTCACTGTTACTTTTACTTTTAAGTATCGAAGGATGATTAAATGAACAGGCGCCAACCTCCTCTTTTACTTTTCTATTAAATCGTTCCGCATAAGATGGGGATGCAACTCGTTGGGGAGGGGGGGAAGTGAATCTAAGCCCCTTAAAAATCGACAAAAGGGTCTTGAATATTTAACGGAGTGGAATAATGCATTAGCTGTCAGAAACAATATTATTCTACAAACAAGATAAGGCCAGCCAGGCCGGGGGGAAAACTATATATCTATCCATTATTATTTTATTATGGCCATGAAAGGGCTCACGTAAGAAATAAAAAACGTCAGAGAAATCTTCAAATAATAATTAAATTATGAAACATTAAAAGGTTTTGTCAGTTACGAATGAGGATATGGGTTATAAAAGGAGAAAAGAACGTGGGATGCGAAAAATGTATCGAGTTATCTAGACCACTCTGTTAAAGTGATGGGAAAAGTTCACTGAAGTGCGAATAGATGGCGCTACCACCTCGAGCGGTATCGGACTGAACGCATTTTGCGCCCAAAATTCGATCGCTTTCCCGTAACGTGTTTCCTTCAAATACAAGTCACACGAGGCTACTCCTCTAGAAGCTCGGAAAGTGACCAAATTTCCCATTGATAAAATGGCACTTCTTGTCGCTGACAATCCACTCAAACACTATATAAAATCCAACATTGGAAAAACCTCCTTTCTTTTGAAAATTCACCCTTTCTAAGATTGGATTCTGCCTAATATATCAAAAGAAAAGTCCTTTAGACGTTTCACAACTTAAACCTAACGAGGACTACACCTAATTAATTTCACGTCACCAAAAATGTTAAAAATTAAGTTTAAATAATGAAATTGACTTTAAAATTTAAGCCAGGCACTTAAGGCTAAGACATTTTCTTTACCCACATCAAAACGTTAACTAATTCATACTGAAACCTATTAAGAAAGCTGAACTTGATCCGAAGCACTTTGTCAACCCTTCAACCCTTTTCAATTTTAAAATTTTAACCTGGGTTGTCTCTCTGGGAGCGAGAAAAGAATATGGGGATGACACTCATTATACATAATATACACTTGGTAATCTATCACATACAGGGTGTTACCGATAAGTCTGCCATAAACTAAAGCGTATATGTTCTTAGGATCGAACCGAGTGTGAAGAACACGTGGTCTACAACATCAAGTTACCAAACATTACTTGTCCCTTTAAACAAGGAAATGTCTTACATTTGTGGAGTAAGACATACCAGCCTTCAATATCATAACGGTATTGAATCATTATCAAGCACAAGTGTAGCATTAAATGGGTAGAAGTGTGCTTACGCTCCCCATGCATGTTCTTTGACGCTTTCCACTCAGCTCGACCCAAAGAATAAACACACCGTTTAATTTATGTCAAACTTATCAGAAACACACTGTATAACGCCAACAAAAGTAATTAATAACATCGTGAGACATTATCAGTAATAGACATAACCAAGACCATTAGTTTTCCCGGGCCCTGAAGGTTAGTCCCAAAATGAACAAAAATCTTGCCTACTAGGCCTACTACTATATACATTGGCCCGGTTCAATTAGCCTCTTTTGCTGAAAGTAAGGGCGACTTGATGGAAGTACTCGTTAAGGAATTTCGCCTTACGTTTCCCCAAAATCAACGCCTATGAAGGCAAGAAGAGTTAGGCCTAAAACCTAAGGTACATAACGAGGAAGGAAGAGGAATGGAGTTCCGATTGGCCATGTCCGGTCCGAGTCACGTTCCAAAAGGGGAGGAAAGAAAAAGGGGTCAGCTAAAAGGGGCAAGGTGTCCGACAAGTTCGTTAGTCGGGTTATATACGAAAACAACTAGAACAACAAGCTTGAATAAACGCGTGACTAGAGAACCCGTGCGAGAGAATGGAATATAAGGATTTAGTAAACACATACCAAGGCTAAGTTAAAAGTTCATTTCATCCTTAACTCAAAATACAGCGTGTAAAAGACTAAATTTTGTGGTTAACTCTTAAATACGGTTTATCTTTGACTGTACTGCATAATGGTTGGTAAATTTACCAAATTCGCTTACAGAAGGCGAAAGAAGTTTTCATAAATTTTCCAGCCAAATTCATACGAATGCGCGGGAAAGTTACCTAACGTTAATCGATCGGTTTTTGTCAAGAAAACATTTTCCCGACTTTTCTTTAAATTTTTAAAGACATAAATTTTAATTACACTTCATTTTAAAATATGACTAAAAACTCTTACGACAATTTTATTTTTAAAAAGGCGAAATGTCAAATTATGTCGTTGAAATTTGGAGCACAAACGTTTGGTTGTTGTTTTTATATGTTTATAAAAAAACAAGAAATGTCTCATGTTCGAAGTTTGAAATTAAAACATCTTTTCTTGGAAGATGCGGAGAGAAAGAAAGAGGAGAGTATTTGAGGGGGAAAGATAAGTGTTAACGTCAGACACAGATGACGCTACCATCTCCATCCTCTTCCTTTTTTTCAAGGGATTGTAAGAGGCTGGAAATGATCTCTCTTCTCCCAAGATTACGACCGAATCGATAAATAAACCTCTAGGTTTTTATCCCATCAAACAGTGGGGTAAAAAAACTGACCAAGTGTGAAAAACGTTTGGCAGGTGTTATACGCTAGACTTCTCACAGTTTGAACAGATTTTTTAATCCATTTTAAATCATGAAAATATTTAATTAGTGTCAGATAATTTCGTTATCTTCAATGATAAACATCGCTTATGTATATATCGCCATAAGTTTGTCACTGGTTACAAACTGGAGCTTGTCATGAAGTGAGTGAGGTAGGTCATAGATTCGAGGTAACTCGACGCCTGGTTGGTTTTGACGCTGTCAAAGGCTTAGTACAGACTAAATAGGACCTAGATGGAAGTCCTGCAAAACTAACCCGAGTGTAGTACTTCAATTCTCGCTTGTCGTTCTGCTTGAACTAGCTCGAGCTGTAAGTCCATAGCATTACGAAGTATAGGTAGTAGCATACTTATGGAAGGAACAAATTTTATAAACTTACGATATCGCTAACAACATATTAACCCTGTCTATATTGATTGTATTTAAATATCAAACAGAATAAGACAAACTTAATAATCCCTCTACTGTTGTAAATTTAATCCTTCAAAGAGATTATCTAAAACACCATAGCAGCGTCAAACAATCCCTCCTCATCTCGTATAAATGAAAACACGACACGAGTCTAAACTTAGACAATCTTCCATTTTACAACGCTGTTTCGCGCGTACGTCATCAGAGTTGCCTCGGAACTGAGCCACCAACACCACGTCACTCATGCAGTCAGTCTCTTTCCACAACTCTTTTAAATGAAACATTCCAATTGCGTTTCATCCATCCATTCATCCACCCATCCTCCAGCAGGAGAGAGAGAGAGAGAGAGTAGAGATGGGAAGAAACAAAAGAGCAAAAGGATAAAAGGCTCCAACGCTCGACGATAGATCAGAATAATTTTCCCGCCAGTACACGCTCGCGCGTTGCGGAAGCTCAAGAGGAGCGTGGGATGCGAATGGAGAAAAGATGGAGAGAGAGAAACGCTTGCCGGAGTCAGCCGCCGAGAAAAATGATAGCATCAAAGGAAGAGCCGCTCCGAGGAAAAGAAAAGATGAAAAAAGAGTTTTTAAAAAATTCTCACGACTGGCAAATTTGAGCGAAAGGCGCGCGCTCCAGTGTAGACTAAAGAATGAAACGACGACACGGAAGAATGAAGCGCTCATATTTCCATAAAAGTAAAAGACGTCCACGAAAAGAATGCCTACCGCGTTCCTTAACTCTCTCTCTCTCTCTCACTCGTCCGGCCGTCCCACAAAAGATATAGTAAAGGCGCCAGAGCTTTAAGACTTCGAGATCATTCTCTCTTTCTCAGATCTAAAACTGGGACGCATAATCTTAACTCTTATAGCTAGCTAGCTGCTAGCTCCTTCATTCGCACTCTCTCTCTCTCTCTCTCCAAGAATCAAAAGAAGCATTCCGCTATAGCGCGCGCGAGTGAGAGAGAGAGATGAGATGAGATGAGAAAAGGGACGACGAATTTTTATTAAGAGATCTTTTGTTATTCGCGACTGTCCCCGAATAAATTCTTCACTTTAATCGTGAAATATTTTGAAATTTATTCCTCGTTTTTAAAAGGTAGCTTTTATAGTTCATTGGACGAATCTCCATATTGCACGTGCAAAAACGTTTTAAATCCACCTGGCAATACACCTACAAGCAATTAAGAATAAGCCATGAAAACTTACAGACCAAAATCATATGTTTAAAATATATCCGTAAAAACATAAGTTTATAAAATATGTTACATGATAAGTATGACAGTTCCTATACTCCGTAATGCTACTGAGAGACTTACAGCTCGAGCTAGTTCTAGCTGAACGACAAGCGAGAATTGAAGTACTACACTCGGTTAGTTAGTTTTGCAGGACTTCCATCTAGGTCCTATTTAGTCTGCATTACTAAGCCTTTGAAAGCGTCAAAACAAGGAGTCGTTTTACCTCGAATCTATGAGCAACTTCATTCATTTCATGATAAGCTCCAGTTTGCAACCAGTGAAAAACTTATGGAGGAACATATCTTATGAACTTACAATAAAAACCCCAATTTAATATTTAAAAAAAAACCAAAAACCAATGCCTAAATTCTTATATTAAAACCGAAATTTAAGCTGTGCACTTTAAAGGTAGCTGAAAAAGTAAAATATATTATTTTTTTTACATATACTTTGAGTTTGAGCGGTCGAGCAAGCAAGGTGGAAAACGATATCTCGGGGGCGTTGCCTGCCTTTCATATTTTCCGCTTAAAAACAGGCACTGACCGCGATCGCCCCCTTGGAAATAAAAAAATGACTTTTCTTAACGCGTTACAATTTGGATCAATCACATACCCAACCCCATTAGGGAATGATATTTTTTTTTTTGCTTCTTCCAATGCCTACACCGAATATACGGATGAAATGATGGGGGATAAGAACTCCCCACCCAGCATCCGAAGATCAGATTCTATTTCTGGGAGCGAACGGAGATGGCGAGGAGTGATACGGAGAACGATCGCCGGGGCTAATGGCTAACGACCCCTTCCCCCCCCATCTCCTCATCCTGCCCTCGAAACATGGAATATATACGATCACTAAAGGTTAACCAGGGAGAAGTTGAAATGGAGTTGTAATGTGGGGAAAACTAGCATTCTGCACTGCGAGCCTAAACTTCCACTCCAATAGTGGGAGAAAGGTGGTTGAATTGGTTACTTATTCAGGGTTCATACAACTTTTGGAAATCAAATTTGAAATTTCCCTGAGATTTCCGGGTTTTTCCCCACATACTTCCCTGAATTTTCCAGAGTTACGAGCCTTTTAACGTTTAGGGTTGTTTGTTTATGTTTTGCTAAATAACTCCGCCCCTGTTTGTCGTAGGCCTAAGTTTTTAGTATGGTTGGATTGGGGACATACTCAACGGACATCCCCGTATCTCTAGTAGAACTAGTGTTACGAGCCTCCAAATTTATTGTTAAAAATGAAAAGTAACCTAATAACAATAAGTGAGACACTAACTAAGTTGACGAAGATATTGACGTAGCCTCAAGTTTAAAGTACCCTTGTATGGGGAGCGAAAAGGGCTATAACATAATCAAAGGAGATCCCCGTATCTCTAATAGAACAAGAGTTATGGGCCTTCAAAGTGCAGTGTTAAAAATCATAAGTAACATAATAACAATAGGTTAGACGATACCATAAGTTGAACGTTTTCCTAAATTACTTGGCTCCTGTTTGTCGTCGCCCTAAGATTTTAGTATCATTGGATGGGGAACAAATTGGACTATAACACACTCAAAGGACATCGAGTGCGACAGGGTGGGTTAGCTAAACGAGTGCGACAGGGTGGGTTAGCTAAACGAGTGCGACAGGGTGGGTTAGCTAAACGAGTGCGACAGGGTGGGTTAGCTAAACGAGTGCGACAGGGTGGGTTAGCTAAACGAGTGCGACAGGGTGGGTTAGCTAAACGAGTGCGACAGGGTGGGTTAGCTAAACGAGTGCGACAGGGTGGGTTAGCTAAACGAGTGCGACAGGGTGGGTTAGCTAAACGAGTGCGACAGGGTGGGTTAGCTAAACGAGTGCGACAGGGTGGGTTAGCTAAACGAGTGCGGCAGGGTGGGTTAGCTAAACGAGTGCGGCAGGGTGGGTTAGCTAAACGAGTGCGGCAGGGTGGGTTAGCTAAACGAGTGCGACAGGGTGGATTAGCTAAACGAGTGCGACAGGGTGGATTAGCTAAACGAGTGCGACAGGGTGGATTAGCTAAACGAATGAGAGGGTGGGTTTAGCCAAACGAGAGAGCCATGTTTGTCGTAGCCCTAAGCTTTTAGTATGGGTGGATGGGGGACAAATTGGACTATCCCCGTATCTCTAGTAGAACCAGAGTTACGAGCCTACAAAGTATAGTCTAATGTTAATCCTATGGAGGGTATGTTCACGAACATTTTGCTTAATTACTCGGCCCCTGTTTGACGCAAATTTGCCTGATTTCCCTGAATTTTACTAGAAATTCGTAATTTCCCTGAATTTTCCCTGAGGTTTTTGTCAACTATTTATTTCCCAGATTTTTCCAGGTTTTCCCGGTTTTCCAGGTTTGTATGAACCCTGTTATTGTCACGGTGGTTACTGATTCTAAATTTAGATACTATTTAGTGCCCTCTATGTAACATAAAATGTACTACTTTCAATAAAACATCGTAATGTGGGGAAAACTAGCATTCAGCACTGCGTGCCTAAACTCCCACTCCAATAGTGGGATGTGGTTAAATTGGTTACTTATTGTCATGTGGGTTACTGTTTGTAAATTTAGCTACTATTTAGTGCCCTCTATGTAACATAAAATGTACTATGTGCAGATAACCATGTTTTTTTCACCCATTGGGGAGTCAAGATTCACGATTATCAGTCTCTAAATAGAGCATATAATTCTAGTCCTTTTCAACTAATCCCTGAAATAACACAAAAAAGGGGATAATTTTGGGTTTTGAAAATATAATATTGACAAAAAGGACTGGACTTATTTAGATCTGGGGACATTAAAATTGGAAATTAAAATGGTACTGGTGCAATTAACAATTCATAATCAGTAACAATATTTAACTTTAAAATTAAATATGTACATTCTTAATTTAAAGGATTAATTAAACAACCAAAACGCCACCATCAAGTTCAAATTTGAAATATTAATTATTTTATACGATGGTTTGAATATATTATGAAAAATATTGGACTCAAAAAAAAAACCTATTTTTCATATCTTTTAAGGCTTTAAAATATAAAGTATGTGAAATCAACCTTCATTAATCTAATCTCATCGAATAAATTAATTAATAAACGCAATTTAATTATCGAAATTAAATTAAAATTAAGGCAAAAATTTGATTACATATGAATAATTTTGTAGATTTTGTTCTTTTGTTTTCCGAACTTTTCCGATTAGGGGAATTAATTTAATTTTTTAGTTTAATTTTTTAGCTGGGAGAGCTTAATTTGACTTGATTTCATCTTATCTTTTAAACCGACTGAAAAAATTTAGAAGATAAGGCAACTTTTGATTTCAACAAACATTTTATTTTTTGTGTGCTCTTTGGTGAGCAGCCCTTTTACTTGGGGCTCCGAGAGAATTCTGCCGATTAGCGGGCATACAGGTTATAAGAAAAAATAAGGTACACTTTTTGAACATTTTATAAAACTTTCCACTACCTGGGATAGCATCAATGCAATGGCTATAGGTAGGGAGAAAGGGTTAAAGAAAGAGGGACAGTTTGAGATGTTTTTGAAAGAAGTAGGCGGGGTAGTTCGGATTAAAGGTTGAGAATTTGTGGTAGGGTTTTTTGAACTAGTTAAAGGGATAGTGTTACAATTTTTTTTAAAGGGATAGCGAAATAAATTTACATCAAATTTAAAAATAATTATAAAAATACACAGAATTATTTACACTCCGCCCCGAAATACGATAGTATTTCCAGTTGATAATTGGTTTTAAATGTTGTTTTTTCTTTTTGACAATTTAATTAGTTACATTTTGTTTCAATTTTTTAAGAATATTAGATTGATACTTAAATTTTAGTTATTTAAATTTTTGTGTACAGAGATCGCGTCAATTTCCAAAGGGTACAACAATTGAATTGGCCTTCTAATTAAATTTCCATTTGAGGTCCTAACCATACATGATCTAATTTTCCCGTCTCTACCTTCGAAAATTTCTGTCACTAGGCCTAATTTCCATAAATGCTTTTTTACATTGTCTTCATGTATCATCATTACGTCTCCAATTTTAATTTTACATTCATTTTTAGCTAATTTAATTTTATGAGCAGATCTGAGTTCTAATAGGTATTCTTTTTTCCATTTGTTCCACAATCTGGTCATTAGAGCGGAGCGATACTTTTGTCTGTTATTTAATTCTAATTGGGTTTTAGGTACATTTTCATTTTTAATTACTTGAGGGGGTAGGCTAGTTATGCGTTTTCCGATAAGAAAGTGAGAGGGGGTCAAGGGTTGGGGATCGTTTGATTCACTTGTTACGTAAGTGATTGGCCTTGAGTTTATGGCAGCTTCAGTTTGCGTGAGTATAGTCTCCATCTCTACATAAGTAAGAGATGCTTGGCCCAAGTTTTTTCTTAATATAGATTTGGTACTTCTGACCAATATCTCCCACCATCCACCGTACCAGGCGGCCCTCTCGACTATAAAATGCCATGAAATACCTTTTTTCCCGTAGAAGTTTAAGACTTCATCGCTTTTTAGATTTTGCCAAATTTTTTCTAAATCCTTGTTAGCTCGGTTGAAGGTTTTCGCGTTATCCGAATAGATTTTTCGCGGTATCCCTCTCCTTGAGATCATACGTGTGAGTGCCAATAAAAATTCTCGCGTTTTTAATGATGTCACTAGCTCCAAGTGTATCGCCCTGGTCACGGCGCACGTGAAAAGGCAGATGTAAGATTTTTCCACGCCGCCACCCGGCATTTTGACGTAAAGAGGTCCGGCGAAGTCGATTCCTACTATTTCAAAACTTTGCGTTTGTTCGATTCGGTCCTTCGGAAGGGGGGCCGTGGGGGCGTCCCCAGGTTTTGCTCCGGCTTTTCTACATTGTAAACAACCTTTAACTGTTTTTCTTGCAAGTTGTCTTCCGGCGGATATCCAGTACGATTCCCGCGATTGCGTCAGAGTACTTTGTATCCCTCCGTGCATCATTTGGTGATGGCACCTGTCCATGATTAATCTGGCTAATCTTTGAGGAACTTGGACCTTCTTTTCTTGGATCATCCGCCAGTACTACTCCTGTTTTCTCTATAAAATTTCTGATCTCTTGGCAGTCTTGTGTTTGCGCGCGGCAAATGAATGGCACTGCGACGGCCTTCACCTCGATCTTCTTTCCAGGGTCCGAGAGGTTTTCAACGGTTAGCCTCACGATTTTTCTCTTTTTCTCCACGGCGGCCTGGTTTCCAAATTCGCTAACCAAAACGGTTGTCTCTCCTACGACCGGAAGCTGGTATGTTTCCGCTACCTCGCTCAGTACGAACGTGCCTTGACTTCCGTTGTCTAAAACCAGTTTTAGAGGTTCTGACCCTTCGTTTCTTGGGTAATCTGGATTTTTAATCAAAATTTGGGCGGTTTGCAAGAGAACGTTTCTTCTCTCATAGTCGAAGATGGTATTTGTGGTTATGTTTTGCGTTTCGCTTGTGGTTGCGGGTCTGTTTGGCTCCTTTTTGTGGGCTTCATTTTGTTCACAGATGGCTTGATTGTGCCTTTTGCTGCAAATTCGGCAATTTTGATAGTGAGAATCGCATCTCCTGGCGTCGTGACTTGGCTTCAAACAGATAAAGCATCTTCTCTGATCGCGCAGAGTCGATTTTTTCTCTTCCATTGTGTAATTCTTGCAATTAAATGACGCGTGCTCAGTGTTCTTGCAAAAAATGCAGAATACGGTTCGCGGTGTAACGTTGGTGATAAGCGCGTTTGACGTTGGTACGTAATTTCGCCCGTTGGTCGCTAGGGTGTTGTTGTTTCGCGTGTTTTCGTAACGATTATTTTGATATGAGTTTTCGCGGCGATATTCTTGGTGGCGTGGTCTTTCCTTGTTTTTCGATTCATTAAGACCGAGTAATGCGCACGTTTCGCGACCTTCAACCTCACTTTGTAAAAACTGGGTGAAGGCTTTTAAATTCCAATCACCATCTTTAGCATGCTTTTTACTATAATCCAACCTTATTTCTTTAGGTAGGCATTCAATTAAACGGGGGCAAATAAATGTGCCACTTAGGGTAGCATCTACTCCTAAACCTTTTAAACATCTTACATTTAATTGTATTTTATCATATAAATTACGTAGGCCTTTAGTATCGCTCGAGTCCGACACGGGCTCTAAATTCATTAATCGTCTTCCATGAGTATGGATAACTAAGTCTGTTCTATCAAATCTCTCTTTTAAAGTTTTAACTGCCTCATCATAATTTTCGTCACTAGCTTTCATGCCAAATAAGGATTCTTTGGCTTCACCATCCAATAAGGAATACAAATAATTAAACATTTCTACCTTGCTAGTTTTCGGCTTGTCCTTAAAGGTGGTTTCAAAACGGCTCCAGAATCCAGCCCATTCCGTGAAGTCCCCTGAGAATTTAGGTAGGACTAACGCCGGTAATCTGCTGGTTTCCTCCCTGACGACGGTAATGTTGCTGGCCGTGTCCTTTGATGAATTTACTGATCCCGTTGCCGAAGCGTTGGCTCCGTTGGCCTTCCTTACGATGCGTTGGGCCTTGATCTTCAATGACTCGAAGTTGTATTTTTCGTAATAACTGTTTATTTCCGTCGCCTCCTTTTCTATAACGTCCGGGTCGGTCATTAGTCCCAGGATTGATTCGTCCAGCTGAATTAGGTTTGCTTCCCTTGTTAGCATGAGCGTTAGCTGGTCCTCGATTTCTTCGATTGGTGTATTTTGATCGCTCAATAATTGATCCATTGTTTTAGTAGCTTTTGTTAGATTAGTGCGAGCCGGTGTTCTCAGCGCCTTGAATTTGACAAACTCCACGGCTGCGTTTGATTTTTTCGGTGGGTTTGTTTTACCCGACCCTTCGGCGTTTTTACCGCTCGCCGAAGCATTATAATCCGTCGGATTTTCGTCCGCCATTATTTTTCACTGATACTGTTCCTTTAGTCCTTGATTTTCAGTTTAATTTTCCCGGTTGATTTTAACCGTACTCGATTGATTAGTAATCGCACTTAATTTTAATCTAAAGGTAATTTTGTTCGTAATCCCGGGTTTCGGCACCATGTAGATTTTGTTCTTTTGTTTTCCGAACTTTTCCGATTAGGGGAATTAATTTAATTTTTTAGTTTAATTTTTTAGCTGGGAGAGCTTAATTTGACTTGATTTCATCTTATCTTTTAAACCGACTGAAAAAATTTAGAAGATAAGGCAACTTTTGATTTCAACAAACATTTTATTTTTTGTGTGCTCTTTGGTGAGCAGCCCTTTTACTTGGGGCTCCGAGAGAATTCTGCCGATTAGCGGGCATACAGGTTATAAGAAAAAATAAGGTACACTTTTTGAACATTTTATAAAACTTTCCACTACCTGGGATAGCATCAATGCAATGGCTATAGGTAGGGAGAAAGGGTTAAAAAAAAGAGGGACAGTTTGAGATGTTTTTGAAAGAAGTAGGCGGGGTAGTTCGGATTAAAGGTTGAGAATTTGTGGTAGGGTTTTTTGAACTAGTTAAAGGGATAGTGTTACAAATTTTTTTTTAAAGGGATAGCGAAATAAATTTACATCAAATTTAAAAATAATTATAAAAATACACAGAATTCTGTACAAATTTCGTAAGAATTTCCCCAAAAATTAAATTTATGGGGTAGGAAAATCTATCAAAATAACGAAAAGAGAGCGCGAGAGATACCGCAATCCAAATATGTAGATACGTGAACCTAATCAATGAAAAATATTCAATAAAAATCTATCATCGATAATTCGGGAAAAATCACGTATGGTGATGCGGTCCAGCAATTCATCATAGACATAATAGATAAATCTTATAAGCAACTTCACATCTCTAAGTTAGATTGTAGTGGAATAAAGATCGGAAACGTTTCTCATATCTATGGAACGTACGCTTAATAATAAAGCCTCGGTGGTCGAAGAGAGAGAAAGAGTGAGAGAGAGAGGGGGAGAGAGAGAGAAACTTTATATACACGGAGAAGAGATCTTTAGATCGCGGCGTTTCCAGAGCGAGCGAAGAGTGCGAGGCACAAGTTACCCTATCGAACAATAAAATTCCGATCATATTTAATCGAAATCAATATCTCGCCTTTAGCGTCCGGGGCCATACGTTTACATAGAGGATGAGGATCCTGAGAGGATGGTGAAAGTGTGCCTGTGCGTATGTGTGGCTAGAAGATAGACTATAGGGTTACAGAAAGGTTTTAAACAAGGATAAAAATCAATGACTTTTGAAGCGAGCAACGCCCCTCTCCCCCAAACCGGGTAAACAAACACCCCCATAAAGTCGCTACAGGCGACCTTTACACGTGATGTGTACACTGAAAATTTTAATCCTAGCAAAAGGGTAAAGGGGGTAGTACACATTGTAGATCACTAAATTGATCGCACCTCGCAGTAGATCAATTGTTTCTGTTGCTAACTTCCAAGAATAAGACCCAAATTTTGGGTTGCATGATACGCGCTAAATCTAGAGGTCGGTAGTTACATTTTCCCCCCATGACCACATGGTTCCGGTAGCAGACGAATTTTCCATCTCTTTCATTACATATTTATAAAGCAAAATAGAGATTCAATACTACACCCAAAACATGAGACGTAAAGGAAAATGGTAATTCATTGACAGGAATTATTACAACTTAGAAGGCAGATGGGTAAAAATTATTTGAAACACTCAGTACAATATTACGAAGCGTGCAGTCCCACTCCAGACGAAGTCTTTGGATCTTAGCATCACGTGGTGCCCATGACGTATTTAAAATAACTTAAACCCACCCATCGCTACCATCCATTGGAGTTCCTTTAAAAACTAAACCGTTCAAAACATTGCACATAATGAAATACAATCTGATTATTGGTCTATATACAGTTTCGTTATTTTAAGCCTAAAAGTACTTGATCTTCTAGCGTTAACCAAAATTGCCTAAGAGAATACAATCCCTTTATCGGTTGTGTTATAGACAACAAAACTTTATACACAACACAATATCGGGGTCGCGGGCGTTCGGTGACTCTCTTACCCAGTAAAACCCATTATAGCGTCGTAACCTCCCCTGAACCCACCAACCCTGGAAGGCCTTGTACAGGGCATCGAAACTCCTACTGAAGGAGAAACTGAAACCTGTATAAACCTTTTCTCTCTCGTTAAACCCAGTAAGGAGAACCTAGGGTATACTCCAGGGCTGGACAACCGAGGGAAGGGGGTGTCAGGGGGCGATTGGAAAATCCCCTAACCTTAATTCCAAGTAGCGAACGAAAGCAAACACGACTAAACTTTTAATAGACTTTCTTGATCCAATATACCAGGAGGGGGACTTGATCAGGGGGCTAAGCCTTGGTCCTCAACTGTTGTACAAGAGGGGTGGCACGAGCGTGGAAAATTGGTTTGCTTAAAGATGAACTATACACAAAAAACTATTAGGGCTTGCTTGGTTGGCTCTGTAAGGTTTTACAAGTTAGTTTACACTTTGGGTGGGTGAACGAAAAGTGTTAGTTAGGCCTTGGTGAATAGCAGCCGACACAAACAGGGGGAGGGGTGAGAGGGATTTTCAGGCGAGCACGAGATACTAACATTTCCTATATACTTAATCCCGTAAACGACCTGCTGATTTTAAGCTTTGTCGATTAGAGTCGGGTCGACTTAAAGCGAAAATAGCTTGCTATCTGATAGCGAGTCTTGAGGAGTATAGCTTTTTAACGACACGAGTGGGGAAATCTCTCCGCTTCAAGTGTGATGATAGCTCTGCAAAAGAAAGAGTTGGTTCTACTAAAGGGATTTCTTACGCGTATAATGCTTTGTTGTCTTAACAGGAATGGTAGTTGATTGTTACTCGTGAAATGACTGCTATACGCAACAAGGGTTTATCGCCTGCCTGCCTAGTTGTTTACACTTAATGTAAGTAGTG
>JAEQBA010003505.1:0-93100 GCA_019434445.1 Phalangium opilio | reverse complement strand
GTTTTACAAGAGACAACAAAAGACGTAGAGTAACCAAACCTAGTTTGAAAATGTTACTATTGTTGCTCATAACATGAGAGCCTATGACGGGTTTTTCATTTTAATGGTTAATCCTAATTATGGAAAAATAGAAATTATATTCGATGGAGCAAACTGCTAGCAATGTGTGTAAAAACCAAAATTAAAATTTATATGTAGTTTTTCCTTTCTGGCTATACCATTAAGGGCTTTTTCGGAGACATTTCAGTTGGGTTCAACCTGCAAGCAGTTTTTCCCATATATCTTTTTAAACAAAAACAATTTAGATTATTGGGAAAAATTCCCGATAAATCTTATTTTCAGCCAGAGTTTATGAAAAAAGATGATAACATAGCTTTTGAAAAGTGGTATAGTGAAAAGTCAAAACAACCCGTTTATAATGCCATGTTAGAGTTACAAGAATATTGCGTGGCTGATGTCCAAGTCCTTCAGAAGGGTGTAGACTGTTTTCGTAACCATTTCAAAACAGTAACGGGTTTAGACCCAATGAATTGCGGTGCGATAACCATAGCTGGAGCTTGTACTTCGGTGTATCTTCACACATACTTACAGAAGAATACCCTTGGTGTCGTTCCAAACCCTGGATTCCGTGGTTCAGGTAACCAGAGCAAGAAAGCCATAAAATGGATGGCATGGGGTAAGTAAGGAAAGAAAGGTCGAGATTCAAACTGTAATGTCAGCATCAGGAGAAAAGAAAATTGGACCATATGCAGTTGATGGTTATTGTAGTGACCCGGAAATAATTTTAGAATTCATGGGCTGTTATATCACGCGTGTAAAAAGTGTTACAAAGGAAGTGAGTGGAATAGCGTAGTTAAGGAAACCAATAAAGTTATTTACGAAAAAGGACTTGATAGAATACAATACATTAAAGAGCTTCATCCTAGGGCTGAGATCATTACTATGTGGGAATGTGATTACGATAAACTGATGGCTGAAAATTCAGATTTTAGGGAATTTTGTAATTCAGTCGAAGTGTGTGACCCTATCTTATCAAGATCAGCGCTTTATGGAGGACGATGCGAACCCTAAAGTTATACTATAAAGCAGATCCAAGTAAAAATGAACGTATTTTATATTTGACATTATGTCTTTATACCCTAGTCAAAATAAATATGGTATTTACCCGAAGCATTTCCCTGAGGTGATTCAATTCAATTTTGATTATCGGAAAGACGCTTATTTTGGAATCATGTCGGCGACATTGTTACCCCCATATGGTCTGTACATTCCTGTATTACCCTACAGACATAATGGGCGATTGTATTTTCCTTTATGTAAATCTTGTGTAATCGAAGAAAATACTGAACTTTGTAGTCATAGCGATGGTGAAAGGTCAATTTCGGGCGTGTGGTGTACCCCAGAAATTTATAAAGCTATGGAAATGGGTTACAAACTTTTAAAAATATCAGAAGTGCATCATTATAAAGAAACTTTCAAATATGAAAAAGGTGTAAGCGACGGACTTTTCGGTGGTTACGTAAATAAATTTTAAAGATTAAGCAGGCCAACTCGGGGTTCCCCTCCTCAGTTAAAACCTTCGAAGAAAAGAGGGAATATTTAGATTCAATTTATGAGACTGAAGGAATCAAAATCGAAATGGATGAGGTAACTAAAAACCCTGCTATGAGAGCAATCTCAAAAATTTGTTTGAACTCACTATGGGGAAAATTTGGATTAAATACTAACAAACCAAAGTCTATCATAATAGATGATTATAAAGATCTAATTGGCATTTTAGTAGACGACACAAAAGAACTTATAGATTTAAGGCCCCTAAACGAAGAGCTATGTTTGTTAACGTATAGTTTTAAGGATGAGTTTCAACCCACATATTATAAGGGGAACCCATATGTTGCCAGCTTTGTTTCATGTTATGGTAGATTAACTCTTTATGAAACACTTGCAAAGTTGAATGAGCGTGTACTTTATATGGATACTGATAGCGTAATCTTTGTTGCAAAAGAGGGGGACTACATACCCCCACCGGTATTAACTTGGGGTGTTGGGTAAACGAACTGGGAGAGGAATCAATTTTAGAATTTGTTTGCAATGCTCCAAAAAGTTACGCCCTGAAAACTACAGACAACAAAACTATCGTGAAAGTAAAGGGCTTAAGTCTTCAAAATCGAATAAATGAAAATATTGTAAATTTTGACTCCATATTTGAAAGTATTCATAATCAATCGAAAAGAATTAAAGTAGCCGTTCCTTTTAATGTACGTAGAGATAAATATACGGCAACAATAAAATAAAAAAATGGAAAAGACATTTGGATATACATTTAAGAAGCGCGTAGTTAAGGGTTTTAATACATTTGCATATGGTTACTTAACAGAGACAACTCAGGATGAGTAGATCTAAAAAGAATGTACATTTTTCACCAAATGTAACTGTGTTTGAAATACCTATCGAAGATAGACGTAATTACGCCCTTTACGATGCGCTAAGGTTTAAAGATCGTATTCGAAAGGTGGAAAAAATGTTACTCAAAATATATACAATTCGAACTGAGCAATAAAATATTCGAGTGTTGAATTTTTTGTGTCATTTTAATTACATTTAAACCATGGCGTGTCGAATAAAATTTGTGGCGCCCTTTCAGATGTTATGCGCATGTGTGGTAAATCATCGTGGGTTTTTAATTTATTAAGATATAGAACATGCATGATTAGTCCAAAACCAGATCGGATAGTTTATTGCTATTCAATTTACCAAAATAAATTTGATGATCTGAAAAGGGAAATCCCTGAAATAGAATTTTTGGAAGGGTTACCTCCGAATAACGAAGAATTTTGGAATAGAAATCAAAATAACCTCCTGGTGTTGGATGATTTAGCTTCAGAATGTGGTAATAGTAAAGAAATAGCTGATATGTTATTAAGGGGAGTCACCACTATAATACCAGCATAATTTTAATTACACAGAGCTTATTTAGTAAAAATAAAGAGTTCAGATTGATTAGCCTAAATTGCGTTTATATTTTAATATTCAAATGTCCCAGGGATTCATCGCCAATACAATTTTTAAGTAGGCAAGTTTTTCCTAGAAAAAGTCAGTTTCTAGTGAAGGCCTACGCCATTGCTACTGAAAAGCCGCACTCGTACATTTTGATTGACTGTCATCAAGCCACGGATGAATGTCTACGAGTTAGAACAAATGTCCTCCCTCCAGATGGAAATATGTACGTATTTATCGACGAATAAGAAAGAGTGACGGCGCATTTTTAATCTATTTAATACAATGATTCTGCCGGTCTCACTTCGTAAGAAATACCCCTACCTAACTTTGCTTAAACGAAGAAAATAAAAGAAAAACACATTCTAAAAAACAGTACCAAAGATCCATTAAAGACGCTTTGTAATATTTGTTTTAACATTACACACGGCGGGATACCTTTGACCTCCAAACTAAAAAATCATTTAAAACGTCACAGGAGAGTTATAAGGCTATTGGCTCAAAAGTCTTTGCCATTAAGTAAGAAGCGTCAGTTGATGATTAATCAATCAGGCGGAGCCTTTTGGCCAATGTTACTGGCTAGTATTATCCCTAGTGCTATCTCAGCTATAAAAAGTTTAACACGAAGAAAATGGTTTTGGATCCGGTGGATAAAGAATTATCTGAGCTAGATCAAGAAATGCATAACATTCTTCGAAAGTCCGGGTCTACAGAAACTAAACTTAGAGAATACTTGGAAACCCTGCAAAAATATTTAAATATGAAGAAACTAGTACAACCCATTACCGTAAAAACTGTATCGGCACCTCCTACAACTTATCCAGCGCTACCTTCTACCCCGGTGGTTTCTACTTCTACCGCTACTTTACCCATTACTCCGAGCCTAACAGGAATACACGCAACTACCCCCATTATGCCTACCGCTTCTGCACAGGGTTCCACCATTTTTCAAGCACCACCTAGCGGGTCCACCTTGACATGGCAGCCATTTACGGCTACGGCTATAGCGGCTAAGTCTCCACCACCCAAAAGAAAAAAAACTCTACGTAAAAACAGCGTGGCTCAATCATTAGATGAATTTAAAAAATTTCAAGAACTATATTCGCCTCTTCATTCTAAACGTAAAACCAGAAAAGATAAAAAAACTGTTGTACCCACTACACTATGGAAAGAAAAATTTAAATAAACGTTTTTTATTGATTGCAATATTTATTTTGATGTTTCAACAAATGATTACATAAAAACAATAGAACCAAAGCTTCATTATACATTAAATCATTTGGTTTATATAAATCTTGAATAATAACGTTTAGATTATAACCGTAACAGGCATTAACTAGATAAAAAATACAATGTAAACCGCATGTTAAAGATAATGGATATTGAACAGGTACAGGGTTTATAAACCATTCTTTAGCGTAGACATAAAGATCGCTAAGATTATAATAAGAGGGATCATTTCCATAAGAATCAAAAAAGTTCCCTACATTATTATTTACATATATAGCTAACCAATGAAGTCCTGGACTCGATGAAGGTTCCGTATTTAGACAAAAGCAATATTTAGCTTGCTTTGGCGGTAATGGTTTTTGATCGAAAGCAAATACACCGAGGAAAAAAGGTCTTGTTACAGGTTCACACGTTAAAATTTCGATTATTTCCACCGTATTCATTATCCCGATGGGTTATAAATCACGGTACGATCTTTAGAAATAATAATTTCAGATTCGAACTCGGCGTACACTATTACAGTTACGTTATGGACTAGCGGAGATTTGAACTTCATAGATATTCTTAGGCTTCCCTGTTTGTTTCTTGACAGCGCCCGCTTGTTCTTCCGGTGTAAGATCGAACGCGTACAGAGCGTTACCCTCTTTAAATTCTTCGAAGGTAATACAGTTTCCTTTATTACTTTTGAACAAATCCAAGGCCGTATAGTTTGAGAGGTACTCTCTGGAATACTCGTTAACGGCATAGTGGGGTGTAAACGGAGGATTGGGATATGTTTGATTTCCAATTGTTAGTGCCAAGTAGCTTAAATTAAAATGATTGAATTCAAAGCTATTCAAATCTAGGGCTCCATTAAAGGCCGTTGTTCTAACTAAGCCGATAACTACGCGTGATGGTTGTCTTTCCATAAAGACATTTTCTCGTATAATGTCAGTGGAACCGCTACTGATGGAAAAGTATTTTAACACTGTTCTGTTAATTGGATAAATTACATTGTGCTTTTCGTGTACCATCGCCTGAGCTAACATAATCTCATTATTTATTTTAATCTTTTTTATAAATAATGTAACATCGTCAATTTTAATTTTAAATTTAGGATTAAGTGCTGCTGTAGATATAATTGCAAATTCATTAACTGACTTTATGAAGCGAAACCGTACATCAATATTATTAATGAGAAATCGACTCATTCGACATACATCCAAATGTAAATCACCCAACATATCAATGCGTTTCGATAGGGCAGCCCGATCTTCGTTTCAGCATTCCATTCTTGTCGTTGTTTGACGCGGGTAAAAACATTTTACTAGCGTCCACAGGGTCATCTTTGTAATACATTTTTGAAGAAAGATAAGACTTTTTGGCACTTGTACCATAGTTTAAATGTGTTTCAAAAAATGCCAAATATGGGTAGGCATTCGTTGGTGTATTAACTTGCGTATCTCCAAAAATACGTCAACTTGACTAAATAAAGATGCGTGTAATAAATTGTAGGACCAACGTCCTTGTCTTGGGAAGTTAAAGAAGATCCATCCTCCTTAACTAGTTTGACTCGAACTTGCAATAAGGTTTTAGACAAATCCATAAAGACGTCATTAGATCCAGGGATAAAAAATTCAATTGGTCCATCATCAGAAAGCGAAGCCAAAGCTTTATACATAGCATAATCACTATTTTCTATGTTGTAATTTGTTGGTGGCTCCGCGAACAAATCCAGTTCAGACATCATTCCTTCAACCATTGTTATTTTTAATCGAGAAAATCGGTTTTCGTTCTTTTTCTCTTTTTTGATCGCTTTTTAGGCTTCAGCTTTCTGCGAAGTCCTTGGCCCGTTTGTTGTTGAGCCAAGTGTTGGCTAGCCTTTTGTAGTAAATTTGATCCTGCTTCGTTCAAATTTGATTTCAATGATTCTCTTAGGTTTCTTCCTGCTACGAGATCCCGTTCTGAGAGCATCCCTACCTAACACTTTACCTGCTGGTCGAAATATCGGTGTAAGATATCTAATTAAACTTTTGAAGATGCTTCCGAGTCCGTTTCCTCTTTGAAATACAGGCCCCCGGAAGTGATTAAGACCATTTCCGGTTTGGCTTAAGTAGTAGTTTAGATATATGTTACTTCGTGACATGCTTGAGAATGAAATGAAGTTTTATGACGGACTTGTTTAATTTAAACATAATATTTTCTCCGAAATCTGTCCTCATATCAATTTCGATCATTTCAAATGATGGACATCTTAAAGGGTAATAATCAATGTTTTGAAACCTATGTACAGCTAAGCTAGAAGATTTATCATTTATTATTGGTATAACCCTCAGAAGAGGGGCATAAACGTCACCAACCACTTGTGGTAGAATTAAATTTTATAAATATACAAACTAGCCGTACCCTTGTCTATATCGGCTACACTTTTTCCAGTTTCATCCATAAGGGGTCTATCCATTTGGTCCATATGAAACCCTAATAGTCTACCTAGACCAGACTGATTTTTGTTAAAACACAAATAATAGTTATTTTCACATTTTACGTTTAGTTTTCCGTCGGGATTAAGCTTAATTACAAAATTACTACTGTGTTCTCGAGGAATTGCGTGGCGCATTGCTTCAATAACATTTTCAATGTGGTTATACTGGCCGGGTTGAATTTGCAGAGTAATTTCCCTTGGATTCGTTGGGCCTTTTCTTTTTCTTATATGTAAAAAATTATTGGAACTATTTAGTTCTAAAGGATCGTCTTTCTTTCTTTTAATCAGTTCTTCGGGAAAAGTGTATCTTTCTTTGATCCAATCCATGAAGGGTAAGCCAAGATTTTACCCATTTCTTCCGGTATTTGAACTTCATATCCATTTTTAGCTCTCAGAGCGCAAAAAGCCTTCTCATTGTCATCACTGTAGGTGATAAACATATAAACCGACCGTCGTATTTCGGGGGTATGGTATTATTAATAGATTTAATTAAACTCTTATAAACATCGTATTCGTCTCCACGCAAGTTTCCCGCGACAAGTTGTATCTTATACTGGTCCCAGCTGTTTTCAGTATAGTCATGTACTCCAGCATTGAAATATAAATACTCGCCGGATACATTATCCCAGGCCTGGGGTAAAAATGCTTCGGCAAGCCCCACATGCCAATTACCAACTAAGTTTAAAGGAGCTGGTAACTGAACTTTAAAATGAGATTGCGTGTTATCCGGAAAGACATTCATAGAAGCCGAACTTACGAGTGTAACATAAAATGAATCGTTCGACATGGTTAACTAGATTAAAATGAACATTTATTTATTTGTCAATATACATATATCAGTAGACCACTTTTTGAAGTTCGCATTCGTAAAAGGCACCTCTTATTTCTTCGTCGTTGTAATCTTTAACTACGTAACAAACTGGATTTCTGTAAAGAACTTTTGATACGGTAAATATTTCCCTCGTCCAATAGCCTTTATAACCCTTTTCGAAAAGAGGTTTACTCTTTGACAGTCTGACAAAATCACCAATCTTTAACTTTGGGGGTTTAGCAGGTTTTTGATGGCCATACAAACGCTGCCATACTAAATGTTCATTTTCGATATTAACATCTTTTGGAGCGAAACCAATACTTGAATGCGTACTAGAGTTATAGGCCTTCATGATTTTTGGCAAACTACCAATATAATTATATTTTTTGGTTCTTGTAAATAGTTTGAATATTTTATCCTTTAAAGTTCTGTTAAATCTTTCAATAACACCGCACTTTATCCTTCCAACACTTGTATAGAGTTGAATACCCTCTTTCTTCAAATATTCTTTAAACAATTTTGATAGAAATTCACTGCCTGGGTCAACATTAATACGCAAAGGCTTTCTCTCTTTGATCGCTTTCTGAAATGCGCTTAAAACTTCTCTACTAGTTTTATTCTTTAAAGGAAAACTCCAGGCATATTTTGAAAATACGTCTATTATAGTCAAAATGTATTGAAAACCTTTGTTATGCTTTTTGATACGTCGTAGATCAATTAGATCGCATTGAAATACTTCATCAGCTGTTGTAGCATAAGTTTGATTTCGAGGGAAGTTTATTCTCCTTGGTTTATGAATAGTGTATGTGGGTTGAAACTGAAGCCAAGTCTCAATTTTTTTCTTTGAAATACTTTTTACTCCTTGTTTCAATTTATTTGCGCTTCCGTAACTAAGAGGGTTTTCACAATCGTAATATACTCGGCTTAATTTTGATTCCATTGTTATTGCTAAGCTTATATACTATTACCCTATTTCTTTATTTAGAATTGATTTCACTATAACAATACAACTGTATTCATACGCTATAAGTTATCACCATAAGTCTATGATACTCTCTATAAGTATGGGTCTATAGAATATATGCCAAAAGCATAGTCTATGATACTCTCTATAAGTATGGGTCTATAGAATATATGCCAAAAGCATAGTCTATGATACTCTCTATAAGTATGGGTCTATAGAATATATGCCAAAAGCATTAATCACCTACGTAGATAGTAAGAATTTAACAATAGAATTTTTCCTGGAATTGAATAGTACGAAACTAGCTCCGCGCGCGGAGTTAAAATGGGGGGAGGAACTCGCGGCGCGCGCGGGGAACCCCGCGGGGGTGAGGGGGAAGGAACTCGCGGGGAACTCACGAAGATTCACCGCGGCGGCGGCGGCGGCGTGCTCCAGTTCCCACGCTCCAGTTCCCATGACCCAGTTCCCTTGACCCAGTTCCCTTGACCCAGTTCCCATGACCCAGTTCCCATGACCCAGTTCCCACGCACCTACTTTATACCTCTACCGTGGTACGAAATGTAGCCCTATACTACTATTACCGACGGAACAATATTTTTATTTTTCCAAAATTCTTATGCGTAATTTAACATTTACCCGGTAAATTGTCCTTTTAAAAATGACGGTAATTTCACGTCTCTAACTTAAATGAAGTGAAAAAATATCGAACAATCTTTTAATTAAATTGCCACGATTTTTACCTCTTCAAGTGACGATGACGTCACGGAGGGGTATTACACTGGACGTGTCTGTCACAGCGTTCGCAGTTGCCAAATTGGAGCAAATGTTTTAACAGAAAGTAATTTTGGCATCTACTCCATTGTCATCGTTAGTGTTAAGATTTACAAGGTTATAGGCTTGGGTTACGAGAAACGTCCATCCTTCCAATGGTAGGGCTTCCACCAAAGATTCACGCAAAAATACGTATTTTCTTATCATTCACTGTGAACCAATCGCGTTGCATACTCTAAATTTCCAAGAAAAATCTTAAAGAGGCATACGCTGGAATTCATGCGTTAAGAATAGCTATGTTAAAAATTATTTTTGGAATAAAGTTTTCCAAAACGATTAATCTAGAATTAAGGTAAATTATTGACGATTGAAATAATGTATATCAATTATATTTATTAAATTATTTGAGAAAAATCGCTCGATTCGGAGAGGTTGTTTTTGGTTTCCAAACTTGTTTTTATTTTATTTATTTTTTCAAGATGAAATTGTGCGAATATTGAATTTTTTTTATTGTGAATGTTAGTTAAACAATTATTTGCGCATTTGTTTTTTCACACTCTTATTGGGGGCGAGGGGGTTTCGAAATTTGTGACGATCCATGACGAATGGGGGGGGTGGCGTCAGATTTAACATTAATTTTGATATGAAATCAGTAGGAGGCCGAATGGCTCTCTTTCGTTTCCAAAGTCAACCATGGGAAGGACCACAACAATAATTTACCAATTTGTTTATTCCATCATCGCTTAAATAGTAAAAAATTTTAGAAATGATCCCCTACTTATGCGTAAGTGTAGTGAATTTAAACAGCGAATTTAAAATGAAAGAACCAGTTCACTGCAGAACTTCGGCCCAATCAAGCTTTTCTAATTGCCATTTTTAGGAGCTTCGCTTCAATATGAAAATGCGATTTGCCTGACAAAAACGCGATTCAAATGGCGAAGATAAAGCGAAATTTTTCATCTGTTTTCAAATTCACTTCTTCCACCTCTCCACGCTCGTCATTACCCGTGTTTATATCAGCTGTCTTCTGTTCAATCTTTAGGCCAGTTAAGAATCTCGGTAACCGAACTAAGACGTTTGTTGTTACCAAATACTTATAAATATCCTTGAAATACTTATAAACACCCTTAAAATACTCATAAGTAAATTAAATACTAATAAATATTCTTATAATAGTTAAAAAATACCATTAAAATGCTTTTAAATATCCTTATATAATTGCAACTCGACATTGTTTTTTAAAATTAAGCATATTCTCACTTCCCATACTAGACTTCACTTGACCTACATTCATCCAAAATAGTATTCAAAATTCATATCCACCCACTATTTACCTACTGTGATTTAGCTATAGCTACTTTTAGGCAAAAGGTTTTTAACAATAACTGTCCCGAGTACATAAATACTATGTTTCAAAATCCAAATTCTTCTATTCATGCTACTCATAGTTCTCGAGGCTCTGCCCCATTGGACCGAATCGCATTCGGCCGAAACCAGTCACAATCAACCGAAAAACCCGCACTTTTGGCGGATTCGGTACAATGGGACAATCCCATTGGAGCGAAAACCCGCACTTCTCCGGGTTTTGGATTCGGTCCATTGGGACAAGAATGGAACTAAAATGAATTAATTAATTTCTTTCACTTATAATAAAATAATGGTCAAAGAAATTGAGCACCATACGCGAACATTCTCTAAAATATTAAGCACCTATTTTAGTTTAGAAGAACCAAATACTTTCAGATCCCCGATAATTTACTTTTTAAAGGGAATTGTAGTTTTTTTATTATTTTAAGTCATATTTATCACGTTATCAGCTAGTTAATATGAGAATATTTTAGAAAAGGTGGCAGCTAATTAATAGGAAAATATTTTGGAAAAGGTGGCAGCTAACTATTAGGAGAATATTCTAGAAAAGGTGGCAGCTAATTAGTAGGAGAATATTTTGGAAAAGGTGGCAGCTAATTAATAGGAAAATATTTAGGAAAAGGTGGCAACTAATTAATAGGAGAATATTTTGGAAAAGGTGGAAACTAATTAATAGGAGAATATTGTTTTGGAAAAGGTGGCAGCTAACTATTAGGAGAATATTTTGGAAATTGTGGTAGCTAGTTAGTAGGAGAATGTTTTGGAAAAGGTGGCAGCTAACTATTAGGAGAATATTTTGGAAATTGTGGTAGCTAGTTAGTAGGAGAATGTTTTGGAAAAGGTGGCAGCTAACTATTAGGAGAATATTTTGGAAATGGTGGTAGCTAGTTAGTAGGAGAATGTTTTGGAAAAGGTGGCAGCTAATTAATAGGAGAATATTTTAGAAAAGGTGGCAGCTAACTATTAGAGGAATATTTTGGAAAAGGTGGCAGCTAATTAGTAGGAGAATGTTTTGGAAAAGGTGGTAGCTAATTAATAGAAAAAAAAACCTACCCGAACCGAACCTAACCTACCCGAAACCAAAATATTAAAATTTTAATTTAAAACTTAAAAATTGATATTATTATTAATTATACTTCATTTTAAGCACAATTTGTTTATTAAATCTAAATATCTCTTGCCTTGAAAGGAATGAAAGTGAGCGTTTTAATTAGTATCACGAAACATTTAATTTATATATTTTAAAACCACCACCGAATCGCTGACGGCTATCGTTTTTCAAGTTATATTGATGTATTTTTAGGGCATATTAGGACGATTGGGATTTCGGCCCATCGGGAATATAGCCATTGGGGAAAATTTTAAATTCTAGCCAAACTTTTTCTGTCGAATGCGATTCTGTCCATTGAGATTCGGTTGAATGGGAACCCCCCAGTTCTCGAAGCCTCAAAAGCAGGGGAATAAAATTATGGAACTCTATCCCACACGATATAAAAAGAATTAATTAAATATCTGTTTTTAAAACAAAGATCCTGGAATATGTCAAAGATAATGTTTAATTTTAATTAACATTTTTAACTTAAACCTGACTCCTACGTAAACCAGTTGTAAACTGATAGGAATATCCATGAAATAAAGCTATTGTTATTATTAAAACCCGCGGCGCGGCGGCTCTCGAAAAAAAATCGCAGTAAATATCACGCTAGAAAATACTGATGATTTATTGGTCGAGAGAAATAACGTAACCACTAGACTACCTGGCCAAGCGCTTTTTAGGATAAAAGCGAAAGCAAATATCTACCCGTGGTGGATATCAGCTTTTCGATTATTTCACGCGAATCTGATTGAGAACTTTGAGAAGCGCCCAAAAAGCGCATTTGAAAACGGGTTCCGATTTCGCTTTAGCGTTTTGCTTCAGTTTTTGAAGCAAAAGCTTCTTGAAAAGCTTGATGAAAAACGGGCGTTAAGGACTGCTAAATATAGAGTACGCGTAGTTTCAGCTTAAACTCTCTAATGTCACTGTTTATTCGAAACTAGGCTTAGCTAGGATGAGTCGGATCCCCTTTCGGATTGAAATGGTTTGTTTCTTTTGCACATTTTTGATATCTGAATCCCATGATCGATTAGACTAAGGTTTTCGTCCATCAATGTCGAAACCTATAAAGTGTGCTTTATGGAAAAGATTTTGAAGCTTATAAAAAAGCACAACCAGACATTAAAGTTCTGAAGCTTAATCAGAGGCTAAACAGAAGAGAACTTTTGAATTTCAAGCCGACCAAAATATTTCTGAGGGGAACGTCATATCACTCAAGAAAAAAAGGTCTCGTTTCAAATTGATCAAATTAAATTTGTAAATTAAGACAGATAACATTTCGTTGGAGGGGCTAAAAATGTGACGATGTTTTTAGGGGAGGGATCTGCGAAATCGTGACAAAAGCGTGATCTGGAGGGGGGCGGGGGTCAGCGTTTATGGACGGTCCCAAAATTGTTGCTATAAACAATTTCGTCGTCATGGTATTTACCGGCTTTGAGTTACTATAATAAATACTCACAAACAATTTAAACAATGAATTATTTAATTTTCTTAATAATAAAGGGGGCCCATTTTTGTGAAAAACCTTTAGCCTACACCAAAGAATATCCTGGCGCCGCCACTGAATTTCTCGATACATAGAAATTGCTTTTCATATTCAAGTAATGCGCATATTTTGTCTCCGTGGCTGCCATTGTTCTAAAATGAAAGATAAAAAGATAATATTGTTATTGCTCATCAATGAATGCCGTGCAATAGAAAAGAAACCATTTATTCCTTACCCAAGAGTCATTTGCTCAAAATATTCAGGACACCTTTTCAATTCGCTACTAACAGGAAAGACGAACAGCAGATTTTTGATTCGCTTTGCGTTGAAATAGAAAACCAATTTTCTTAAATCAGCGTCGTTTTCAAGAAGTATTGACATAAGATTTTCGATGAAAAATTGTGGTCCAAGGATTCCAGTTCTTCCCAAAAATACGTCCGTATACGAATTAATGTCCAAGTAGTCTTGTATTTCCAGTTCTTCCCAAATACGCATTCAAATAGTTTTCAACTTGTAAGGCGTCTTCTACATCAAAATATTCAACTCTCGAAGCCAGGGACAATTGGGGTTCTTTTTTCCACGATGGACTTTTCCTAATAACACAACATAATTACCAAATAAGGAAATTTTGACCCTAAAAAACATAACATACCCATTCCCTAAAAAAGCCGGCGGCGTTGTCGGTAGGGCAAAATCGTATTTTTGCGTTGGTGTATTTGCTGAAACTTTCTAGACTGTCGATCAAGACGTGTTCGGTTGAGTACAGTTCCGTTTTTAAAGCGGATCCCATGAATATTGAAATGATTAAAATAGCAATCAGCCACGAACCGATTGTGATCCTCCATGAAATGCATTTTGGAACCCGAATAAAGGCTGGAACGAAGTTTGAAATTATGCAATTGGGGAAATACCCACAGGAGAAAGCCCAATGTCACTTTAGTTAAGTACTTACGTTCAAAGAAAAATATGCAAACGAAATCCCATGAGAAATTCAAATAATTTTGAACTTTCTGAGGAATTGATGCTTGCATTTGACGTCTTCCTTGCCCCCTTTTTGTAACATATTCAGAGAGCTTCGCTAGCAGCGGTAGAACGACGACGCACGAAACAAGCAGATAAGAAACCTAAAAATACATTTTATCTATCGAAGCATAGAGTATTTGCCATGCTTAGAAAAGTCATATCTTACTGTAATGTCGATGGTCAAGAAGGACATGGAATATTTATCAACTGCAGCCGGTGGCCCAGTCATTAAGAACAGCTCTGACGTCATGTATACTGGTGTATAATACCAAAAATTGTCCTTCGCAAGATCCGAAAGCTCCACGGGAAATAGTACACCCGAAATATTCTGAAGTATACGATTAAAATTATTTAACTTATGATTGGTAGCTGGTGAAATTCATCGTATCAATTGAATATGTTTCTTGTTTTTACCTGAATTGGAACAATTCCCTTTTCATTTGTAGTAAGTTCAGCATAAGGAATAGTTAAATACTTTGATCTGGCATTTTGAAACACATGACGAATCTTAGTTATGATATGTGGTATTTTCATTTATTCGAAGTCAGTATCAACCCCTTACTTTACGTTAAACACTTTGAGATAAAACTCTTCCATGATTTTGACCAATTCCCATAATGGCTCAAGAGCTACAAGTTCCTAAAAGACAAATTTTCACACCTTATAATCCCGATTATTGTCATTAAATGATTTTATACATTACCTCGCATACTATGACGGTAACACTCACGCACTTTGCAGCCCTGAAATAATAAAGCACTAATTTTCCAATAGCTTTTCAAATCATTTAGTATTTGAACGAAGTATTTTTATTACTTGTATTTGAAGAAAAGGTTTTCTCTGTTATAAACTTTGGTAAAATTCATCCCGAAAACATTTTCGCAATTCATGGCTTCTCAGTTTTCAAAGGACGATTTTACGGAGGATATTCCTCTAAGTGATATAAATTTCTTGGTTTTTTTTTTGGTCTTAAGACTAACTTAATGTTAATTGAAAACCTTAAGTCTTTCGAAAGAATTTAGCTTATTACTTCAAAATTCTGGCAACCTACTTGAAATAAATTTTTCCGTTTGGGAATTTCCTTTGAAATATAAGCTTACAATTAAGTAACGCGTAAGTAACTATAGTGAGAGTAACTGCACTGGTTTCCGTATTGATTGGACAAGGTCTGGTAAACATTGGACTAAGGGTCGTCAAAAACGTTTTGAGTTTAACAATAACTTTTATTTCACATCTACCAAAGCTATGTTCACACTTATTCAGTATTTGGGAATAATTATAAAATGAAGGTCTTCAATCAAGTATTTTTATGTATCTGTTTCTTGGATAGTTTTCACCATTTGTTACTTTATTTGTGTTTAATTAAAAAGCACAAGCAATTTAGATTTTTTTACCGTCTGTTTTATTATTGTTCGTGTTAAACCTTTATTTCCGCAGTTGTTATAGTGAAACTCGAATATAAAAGATAACCTTTGCAATATTTGATAGTCGCCTTCCAGAAGAATTGACAGAAGATGGTTCTGATAAAACTATGCACGTGAAAAATTGAGAATATGTATAGATGTTTCTTTATTGATTGAGCCACGCCAGTAATATTTGGTATAATTGTCGTCTGACATGTTTTCTGTGGAATTAAAAATTGAGTTATTTTACTTTGCTGCGTGTTGACCTGTTTTCACGGTAGTTTGTGTAGTTTCGTGTTCTACATCGCTTTATCCCCCCTTACTGCGTTCCCCTTTATTGATATTTTACAAGCGAAAGAGTAATGCTAAAAGCTCCTTCCCACGTATAACTGTTACATTCCAAAATATTTTCAAGTCTACCAAAATGTTTTTTATTTATTTAATAAATTTTTTTTGAGGCAGGATTAATTTTGCAATCAACCATTAATTGATCGTAATATTAATAAAAGTACATAAAATAAAAAGTACATTACTTATAATAATCCTTTATTTTATATACTTTTCAACAGTTGAGTTAGTTATCGTGGATCATGAACCATCAATCTAGAAGGACCAGAAACTGGGAGGGTTTTTTATGCTTAAAACGTCTGTTGCGCTGTTGCCCGCCCGTGTTTTTGTTGGTGTTAAGTAGCTATTGGTGACGCTTGAAATCTAGCGTATGCCTCTTTAACAATTTTTGGAAATTTAGGGTACATAAAAATGCCGATTCTGGATAAAGGATAACAAATCGCTCAATTGCGTGGCCTTTTAGAGGAAGCCCATCTATTGGGAGGCTAGACGTTTTTCGTAACCCTAACTTATCGCAGCGTACACCTTAACCCTAACGATGATATTGGAACGAAATATCGCTTTCCACGAACTGCGAACACGCTCACAGACTTACACAGAGACACGTCGAGTGTAATACTTCTCCGTGACGTAGTCGTCACTCGGAGAGGTAAATATTAAGGTCTTAAAAGAACAATTTTTGTCTAATTGTTTCTGGAATATTAGCGTTGTTTTTACCTCTTTGAGTGACGATAACGTTGAGGGTTTTCTTATCATTCAATGCGAATCAATCGCTTTATATACCATAATTTTCCAACAGTTTTTAAAGAGGCATACGCTGTAATTCAAACGTCAACAATAGGTATGATTAAAATGATTCCTAGAATAACCTTTCCTAAAACGACTTAACTAGAATTAAGGTAAATTACTGACGATTAAAATAATATATATAAATTATATTTATTTAATTATTTAAGAAAAACCTCTCGGCTCGGAGATGTTAATTTTGGTTTCCCAACTTGTTTTTTTTTATTATTTATTTTGTTTTATTATTTTGTTATTTTTTTTTCAATTTGAAAGAGTACGAGTGTTGAATTTTTTTATTGTGAGTGTTGGTTAAACAATTTTTTGCGCATTTGTTTTGGTAATGAGAGGAAAGATAAAAATAACAGATTTAGCAACATCAACGTGGATTTTACTAAAAACGTGTACACTCGTAACTAGACGCTAATTTGATAATAACTTCAACAATGAAGGTGGTTGTGGCAATTCCCAAACCGTAGACGAATAACACGAATGTTCCGTAAGTTTCGTTGATTGACATTGCCGAAAGACTTTTCGTCGGTTTCTTCCAAACAACTCTCGAAATGTAGAAATTGTTTTTGAAAAACAAGTAATCCGTGAATTTTGTCTCGCTGGCTACCATCGTTCTAAAATGAAAGATAAAAAGATAACTTGTAATTGCTTATCAATGAATTTCGTGCAATGGAAACAAAATCCATTATTTCTTACCCTAAAGTCAGTTGCTCAATAAACTCAGGGCACCTCTTCGCTTCGCTACTTATAGGAAAGACGAACAGCAGATTATTGATTCTCTTTGCGTTGAAGTAGAAAACCAATTTTCTAAAATCAGCGTCGTTTTCAAGAAGAATTGACCCAAGATTTTCCATGTATAACTGTGGAACAAAAATTCCAGTTTTTCCCAAATTCGCATTATAATAATGATCAACGTCTAAGGCGTCTTCTACATAGATGTATTCAACTCTCGAAGCCAGGGACAATTTAGGTTCCTTATCCATGATGGACGTTTCCTAATATAACACCCACATTACCAAATATGGCTACTTTTATCAACGACAACTTGGCTTACCCATTCATTGAAAAACATAGCGGCAATATCTGTAGGGTTAAATTTAATTTTTGCGTTGGTGTATTTGCTGAAGCTTTCCAGACTGTCGATCAAGACGTGTTCGGTTGAGTACAGTTCCGTTTTCAAGAAGGACCCCATGAATACTGATATGATTAAAGTAGCAATCAGCCACGAACCGATTGTGATCCTCCATGAAATGCATTCTTGAACACGAATAAAGGCTGGAACAGAATTTGAAATTATCTTTAGGAAATTAAGCAATATGGAAAATATTCACAAGAGAAAGTCAATCTTCACAAAGTACTTACGCTCGAAGAAAAATATGCAAATGAAGTCCCATGTGAAATTGAAATGGTTTTGAATTTTCCAACGAATAGATGTTTGCTCTTGTAGTCTTCTTTGACCGGTGTTTGTAACAAATTCGGAAAGCTTCGCCAGCAGCGGTAGAATGACGATGCAAGAAACAAGCAGGTATGAAACCTGAAATATTAAGTTTATCATTCGAAGTATTCGCCATAATTGTGGTGGCAAATAGTTAGAAAATCATATCTAACCGTGGTGGCAAACTGTTAGACAAAGTCTTATTTAACCGTACTGTCGATGGTCAAGAATGACATGGAATATTTTTCAACTTCAGTCGGTGGCCCAGTAATTAAAAGGAGCTCTGATGTCAAGAACACTGGTGTATAGTACCAAAAATCGTCCTTTGCAATGTCCGAAAGCTCCACGGGATATAGTACACCCAACATATTCTGCAGTATCGAATTAAAATACTCTTACCCATGATAGTGCGATAATTCTGAAATACAATTGAGTCGTTTTCTTCATTCAAGTTTTACCTGAATTTGTAAGATGGAGGTTCCATTTGTTGTTAATTCCCCATAAGGAATAGGATTGTATTCTAATCTGGAAATTTAAATCTTAGAAAATTGTGTCATCTTCACAATTAAAGGGAATCCTTACTCTCCAACGTAACCAAATAGAACAGTGGATAATAATTAAAAAATATTAAAAGTTCTATTTTAACGAAAGTTCTCCTAAAATATGCGCTGCTAATTTTAAAACTGACTCTTTGGATTGTAGTTAAAAACCTTCTATACACTCCTGAGTTTGCTACATTTTCCTATTTCCAAAAAACCAATCCCCTTTGTGACGGCAGAACGGGGAAATCAATCCAGTTGGTATATCGCGATTGTGTTGAATTTCAAAATATCTAACGTACTTTTCCAAATTTTAAACTTTTAAGGTCGAGCATTTTTCTTTTCCACAAAATTTTAGGCGCCTTTTTCTAACTATAACTGCCGCCATCTAATAATAGTCGTAATAGATTGAGAGTATCCCTTTAAGCAAATACTTTGTAGTATTTTCAGTATCAACTCCGTACTTTACGTTAAACAATTTGAGGTAAAACTCATCCATTAACTTGGACAATTGCACATGTGGCCCTAGGGATAGAAGCTCCTAAAAGACAGATTTTATATTTCAATATCTTGATCAGTAAATTTGAGTGATTTTTGTATTACCTCGCAAGCTGCAACGGGAACACTTACGTAGTTTGCCGCCCTGAAAAGAATAAAGAGTTTGTGTTGTAATAGCTACATGAATTATTTATACTTCAAGCTGAAAACTCTGTCAAATAACTTCTATTACTTGTATTTGAAGAAGCGATCTTCGCTGTTATTAACTTTGATCAAATTCATTCCAAAAACATTCTCACAATTCATGGCTTCTCAGTTGTGAAAAAAAACTATTCTTTTAAAGATTTATTTCAGGAGATGTCTTAGTTTATGTTTCGTTTGCGTTAAAGACTGGTTTGTTGATAAGTCGCATCGGCAAGTGCCAGTAATTGTGTACGGATGACCATACAATTGAGTATTGCGGACAAACGAACGAGAATATGTCCAGATATTTGTGTAATGATTGAATGCCTGTAAATATTGAGTTTCTTTCGTTAAATGTTATGCAAACCCTTTTATGATCATTGTGCACAGTACAGTTTCGAATCGGCCGTTTTATGTTGCGTCCCTTTGTAATTGATTAAAACAGGTGGGAAAGTGTCTCTTTCACCCCCTCTCACGTATTACGTCTGCACTCTATTATTTACCTTGACTTCTTTGTCTGCCTTGTTTTATTTGCAATAGACGAAAGAGGTTATTATTGAGCAATGCACGCGAATAAGTTAGAATATGTCCAAATGTTTCTCTATTGATTGAGCCACGCCTGTAAATATTTGGTACAGTTTCCGGTTGACATGTTTTCTTTGGAATTAATAATGAAGTTCGTGCAGTTTCTGTGGTCTATGTCGCTCTGTCTCCCTAACTACGTTCCCTTTTATTGACTTAATACAAACGCTAAAGTTATGTTCACTGCCCCTCCTACGTATAAAATAAAAATGAAGTTATGTTACTTTGCTATATATTGATTGGCCTATTTTTAAGATAGTTCGTGCAGTTTCTGTGTCTTATGTCGCTCTATCCCCCTTACTGCGTTTCCTTTTATTGACTTAATACTAGCGGTAAAGATATGTTCAATGCCCCTCCTGTGTAACTTAAAATATTCGAAATGATTTCACGTTAAAATATTTCCTTAATCATGATTAATTTTCCAATCCACAATTTATTGATCGTAATATTAATAAATTTGCGTAAAAATAATAAGTACATTACCTAGAATAATCCGTTAATTTTATAACTATCAACAGTTGAGTTACTTATCGTGAAACTCGCATTTAGTTGTATAGCCACAATTCAATAGACATTGAAATTTGACTTTGAGTCTTACACTAACTAGCCCAAACAGAGCGTTTTTTGAGTCTCTATGCCGCTTGTGGTTCGAGGCTCGCGCAAGCCTATTTCAAATCAATAATGAACGCGTTTCTTTATCGACGTAACAATAACTAATAAAATTCTGATCCAATCTATCGGGTTACTTTCAATCAAAATACATGAAGAAACGCGCAATATTCCGAGGTCATTCTGTCTCTTAACCCAAATTGTTACAAAAAACCACAATTGAACCACACTCGTAAATATTTGGATTAATGGGCCTCTCACATGTTACATGTGGAACCATAACTTGTATTTTAAGTCCACTTAAGCTTTGTTTACATTTTTTGGGGGAAATGGTAGTAATTATAATTGAAAGAAATGTTAAAACATTAATGATTTTTGTGTGGTGTTAATTTTATTGTGAAAAGAGTACAAAGCTATGGCGTTAATTTTGCTATTATTATTAGACATGTTAAATCATGGTTTCAGTGCGCAGTTGTTTCCGGTAATATACCAACATTGAACAATAACGAAAGTGCTATAGAAGTAATAACACGAACTTCAAAAGCGTGTTCCGTTGAGGTTATAGGCTAGTTTGATTATAACTTCAGAAATTAAGGTTGCTGTGGCAATTCCCACACCGTAGAGGAACAGCAAGAATGTTCCGTATGTCTCGTTGATTGACATTGCTGCAAGGCTTTTCAGTGGTTTTTTCCAAGCAACTCTCGAAATGTAGAAATTGTTTTTCATGAACAGGTTGTCCGTGAATTTTGTCTCGGTGGCCATCATCATTCTAAAATGAATGATCACAAGGACAATTTGTAAATGATCATCATGGACAATTTGTAAATGATCATCATGGACAATTTGTAAATGATCATCATGGACAATTTGTAAATGATCATCATGGACAGTTTGTAAATGATCATCATGGACAATTTGTAAATGATCATCATGGACAATTTGTAAATGATCATCATGGACAATTTGTAAATGATCATCATGGACAATTTGTAAATGATCATCAAGGAACACCGTGCATCCCTTACAAAAATCTTCTTAAGAGTTCTAAAGGAATTTCTTTGGAAACCTACGGAGCCCTTGGGATCATTTTCTAAAGAAACTATTTCCAAAGACTTCCTTGGAATTTCCTAAAGAATTCTTGAGATAAATTTCCAAAGAATGTCTTGGGATTATTTTCTAAAGAAATTCTTTTGGAATTCTAGAGATAAATTTCCAAAGAATGTCTTGGGATTATTTTCTAAAGAAATTCTTTTGGAATTCTAGAGATAAATTTCCAAAGAATGTCTTGGGATTATTTTCTGAAGACATTCTTTAGGAATTCTAGAGATAAATTTCCTAAGAATGTCTTGGGACTATTTTCCAAAGAAATTCTTTAGGAATTCCAAAGATAAATCCAAAGAATGTATAAGGTTTATTTTCTAAAGAAATTCTTAAGGAATTCTAGAGATAAATTTCCTAAGAATGTCTTGGGATTATTTTCCAAAGAAATTCTTTAGGAATTCTAGAGATAAATTTCTTAAGAATGTCTTGGGATTATTTTCTAAAGAAATTCTTTAGGAATTCTAGAGATAAATTTCCAAAGAAGGTCTAGGGATTATTTTCTAAAGACATTCTTTAGGAATTCTAGACCTAAATTTCCAAAGAATGGCTTGGGGTTGTTTTCCAAAGAAATTCGTTAGGAATTATTGAGATAAATGTCCAAAAAAGCTCTAGGGTTTATTTTCCAAAGAAATTCGATAAGAATTCTAGAGATAAATTTCCAAAGAAGATCTAGGGTTTATTTTCCAAAGAAATTCGTTTGGAATTCAAGAGATATATTTCCAAAGAAGGTCTAGGGTTTATTTTACAACGAAATTAGTTAAGAATTTTAGAGATGAATTTCAAAGGGCCAGATATATTGCAATTATGCTTTACATATAATTATCTCAAAACATTTTTACCCAAATTGTTTAGCTTAAGTTTTCCTAGATAGACATTAACTTGATGGTTAAAAAATTTAAAAACGTTTCACGAAGGCTTGTCCCGTAGCTAAGGCTCAGCAAGCGCTGAAATGGAATGTATATTTACCTATTTTTTATTTTTTTTTTGCCTTTAATAATCCGTGAGGTGTTTATGTAAAGGATAAAATAGATTAATAGTAAAATAAGATTAATTAAAAATCGTTATGTTTAGATTTACAGGGAATCAAAGCTGTCAGTCGGAATTTTTGCTTAATTCTCTTATGGCATGTTTTATCTTTATTTCGAGCGTAATTAGAGTCCAAAATAAATATTTTTTTAAAATATTGTAGAGAAAATTAGGTTAAACGCGTCTCTGATACTCGAAAAACTCTCAGTGAATATAAATTATTAAATTTAACAACAACGTCTGTATCTACTGCTTGGCCATTAAAGCCTCCAAAACCCACTTAGTACCCCATACAATTGCACAAGGTTAAAACTTTCTGCCGTTTACGGATGTTTTAAAGTCGATTAAATGTCTGACTTTATAAGCAATTTCACACTGCATGCGAGAACTTCCCTCGCTATAAGGGGTGTTGTTCAGCATATAAGAACTGCACTCCCAGTATTGGGATATGGTTCTGCATGTGAGAACTATCCTCGTTTCTAGTGGCCAAATTAATTTACCCAATAACCTTCTCTATATGTTCCCCAAGAAAATTCCATAGATATTTTCCATGGAAATTGCAAAGATTTTTCCCAAGAAAATTCCAAAGACATTTCCCAAGTAAATTGCAAAGACATTTCCCAAGTAAATTCCAAAGACATTTCCCAAGTAAATTCCAAAGACATTTCCCAAGAAAATTCCAAAGACATTTCCCAAGAAAATTCCAAAGATATATCCCAAGAAAATTCCAAAGATATATCCCAAGAAAATTCCAAAGATATTTCCCAAGAAAATTCCAAAGATATTTCCCATGAAAATTCCAAAGATATTTCCAGAGAAAATTCCAAAGATATTTCCCAAGAAAATTCCAAAGATATTTCCGAAGAAAATTCCAAAGATATTTCCAAAGTAATTTCCAAAAAAAAAGAGGCCAATATTCCCCAATTTCCTAAAGAACGCCTTAAGGATTTCCAAAGAAATTTGCCAAGGAATTTTCTTAAGAGTTCTTAAGAAGATTTTTGTAAGGGCAATCAAAACGAAGCCCTTTATTTCTTACCCAAGAGTCATTTGCTCAATATACTCAGGACACCATTTCGCTTCTCTACTGACAGGAAAGACGAAAAGCAGATTTTTGATTCGTTTAGCGTTGAAGTAGAAGACTAATTTTCTGAAATCACCGTCGCCTTCAAGAAGAACTGGCAAAAGATTTTCGATGTAAAACTTTGGAACAAAAATTCCAGTTTTTCCCGAAAACGCATCCAAATAGTTATCAACTTGTATGGCGTCTTCAAAATAAAGATATTCAATTCTCGAAGCCAGGGATAACTGGGGTTCATTTTCCTTGATGGATGTTTCCTAATATAATTCCGCAATTTCAATATAAGGCTATTTTTATCAATGACAACTCGGATTACCCATTCTTTGAAAAACCCGGCGGCGATATCTGTAGGGTTAAATCTAATTTTGGCTTTGGTGTATTTGCTGAAACTTTCTAGACTGTCGATCAAGACGTGTTCCGTTGAGTACAATTCCGTTTTCAATTCGGATCCCATGAATATTGATATCATTAAAATAGCAATCAGCCACGAACCGATTGTGATCCTACATGAAATGCATTTTGGAACGCGATTGAAGGCTGAAAGATAATTTTAAGTTACGCAGTTTGGATAATATTCCCAGGAAAAAGTCAATCGTCGCAAATGTTAAGTACTTACGCTCGAAAAAAAATATGCAGACGAAATCCCACGAGAAATTGAAATGGTTTTGAATTTTCCGACGAATAGATGTTTGCTCTTGAATTCGTCTTTGACCCTTGTTTGTGACAAATTCAGAAAGCTTCGCCAGCAGCGGTAGAACGACGATACACGAAACAAGTTGGTATGAAACCTGGAAAATTAAGTATCTTAGAGTATTCGATACTCCTTTGGTGGCAAACTGTTAGACAAAGTCTTATTTAACCGTATTGTCGATGGTCAAGAATGACATGGAATATTTTTCAACTTCAGTCGGTGGCCCAGTAATTAAATGGAGCTCTGATGTCATGAACACTGGTGAATAGTACCAAAAATTATCCGTCGCAATTTCCGAAAGCTCCACGGGATATAGTACCCCCAACCTATCCTGAAGTATCCAATTTAAATCCTCTTACCCATGAGCGTGCGATAATTTTGAAATTCCTCGTGTCAATTGTGTGAAGTTTTTACCTGAATTTGTACGATGGAAGTTCCATTTGTTGTTAATTCCTCATAAGGAATAGGATTATATTCTAATCTGGAAATTTCAATCTTAAAAATTGTGTTATCTTCACAATTAAAGGGATACAATCAATCTTTGTTTTGAACCTTATCTTTAACAATTTAGTCAAATCGCTATCATTACTCTCCAACGTAACCAAGAGTTAATCATGACTATTTTTACAAAATTTTTCCTGAAATATGCGCTGCTAATTTTACTAATAACTCTTTTAATTGAAGTTAAAAACCTTTTATACACGTCTAGAGTTTCATACATTTTCCTATTTCCAAACATCCAATGAAACAAGGTACCCTGTTTCTGGCGTCAGAACGGGGCGAACAAGCTTGTCGGTATTTCGCGGTTGGTTTGAATTTAAAAATATTTAACGTACTTTTCTTAATTTTAAACTATTTAACTCGAGATTTGTTGTTTTCCACATAATTTTAGGCGCATTTTTACCTCTCCGAGTGACGTATGTCACGGAGAGGTTCTAATTTCGACGTGTGTGTCTGTCTGTCTGGCTGTTGTTATTGACTTACACCCCAGGGGACCGCGTTCGCAGTTTCCGAATCGAAGCAAATGTGTTCGCTATTTCCGGACCGCATTCACAGTTCCCGGAAAATTCAAAACTTGAGGCTATCCACAATTCAACTGACCACTATTACTTCATCTGACTAGTCAATTTTCCATTCCACATGAACACCAATCTGTATTCATTGGATTCTAACACCACCATCTTTTGGGCGTTGTTTTTGTCTATCCCACATAGACACCAGTCTGTACTTCCTGGCTTCTAACACCACCATCTTCTGGTCTCTGTTTTTGTCCATCCCACATGGACACCAGTCTGTACACCTGGCTTCTAACACCACCATCTTCTGGTCTCTTTTTTTGTCCATCCCACATGGACACCAGTCTGTACACCTGGCTTCTAACACCACCATCTTCTGGTCTTTGTTTTTGTCCATCCCACATGGACACCAGTCTGTACACCTGGCTTCTAACACCACCATCTTCTGGTCTTTGTTTTTGTCCATCCCACATGGACACCAGTCTGCACACCTGGCTTCTACTCCTTCGTCATCGTTGGGTTTAAGACTTTCGCGGCGATCAGCTAGGGTTACGAGAAACGTCTAGCCTCCCTAAGGTGGGATCACCACCAAAGGTTTTCGCAATTGCGGTTGTTCTTGCTTTTAGCTGTAGTTCGACACCCTTATATACTACCTATTTGAGTGAGGCGAAGCAACCGGCGTATGCTTCATTTCAAACGCCAATATTAGTCAAGTCTCTCAAGAATGTTTAATTGTTCTTTATTAACACGATGTAAAGATCAATAAGGCGAACAACTAACGAAGAAAATGTTTAATATTAATTATATTTATTAAATTATTTAAGAAAAATCTGTGCTAACTAAAACCATATAGTCAAAGTTTATATAGGACGAGTAATGAAGATTGCGTATAAAGTCGGTACACTGTACACATTTCATAGTTAATATAGAGCGAGTATTTAAGCATTTAGCCCACTGTATTACTAATCATGGAAACTCTAGAAAGTTAAAATAGGTCGAGCATTGATGTTAATAGAGACTGAGTAGAGGAGTTGAATTAGGATAAATAACAAATTCAGTTTGTTGTGTCATTGTCTCAGTTAGAGAGGTAACGGTTGGTAAGTGCGAAACTATCGTAAGTGTGATAGGTTGTGTTTCCCTGTTTTGGGCACATTCGCGTTGTTTTGATGTGTAAAGAAATCCTACAGAATCATAATATTCCCTTTATCCATAATATAAAGTGAATACGTGGAAATATTTTTCGTAATTATGTTGCATTTAGTACTTTTGTAGCTTTAAAGCTCTGTTTCATTTTGATAATCCAAAGATTTATTTTAATATCTTTATTTGAAATGGCTGTTTATATATTACTTAAGCTATACTACATCTGTATATAGAATAATCCTTGGTTTAGTGATTTCATGAAGAAAGCTAAGATCTAGACTCCGGCGGGTATATCTAGTATTACCCGCAATTATTATTCTTAATGGATGTAAAATGTCTCTGCTTTACTGTATATTCGCTATGCTTGGAATACTGCTTCAATATCGTAAATTTTTACTTCAAAAAAGAGAAATAATTCCATATCTAGGTAAATAACTTTGTACTAGTAGACCTCTTGACTCGGAGAGGTAATATTTTGGTTTTCCCAACTTGTTTGAAACTAAAACTGCCGTCATCTAATAATAGTCGTAAAAGATTGAGTGTATCCCTTAAAGCACATCAATTGTGGTATTTTCAGTATCAACTCCTTACGTTACGTTAAAGAATTTGAGGTAAAACTCATCCATTAACTTGAACAATTGCACAAGTGACTCTAGAGATAGAAGCTCCTAAAAAGACAGATTTTATATTTCAATATCTCGATCGGTTAATTTGAGTGAATTTTATATTACCTCGCATGCTACAATTTGAACAGTTACGCAGTTTGCCGCCCTGAAAAGAATGAAGAGTTAATATTGTTCGGGGATTATTTATAATAAAAGTTGAAATTAACTTCTATTACTTGTATTTGAAGAAGAGATCTTCGCTGTTATTAACTTTGGTCAAATTCATTCCAAAAACATTTTCACAATTCATGGCTTCTCAGTTGTGAAAAAAAAACTATTCTTTTAAAGAATTATTTCAGCGGAATTTTTTTTTCACGTTAAAGGTTAGTCTGTTGATAATCTGTGAGCGTAATTCCGATGTGGAAGTGCCGGCAGTGTCGAAGGAATGAGTTGAGGATTGAGCATTGCTCCCGAACGAGCTGAGAATACGTCCAGATGTTAGTTTATTGTAAATATTGGATATCGTTTGTTACGTGTTTGGTAAACTAGTGAAAAAATGATTCTTTGGAAGAATTATTTCAGGAGATGCCGTAATTTCATACCTATTTGTTGAAAAGTTCCATCAAGAAGTGCCAGCAATGTTGTACTATCGAATGAGTTTATGATTGAGTATTACGTGTGAAGGTGCGAGAATATGTCCAGATGTTTGTGTAATGATTGAATGCCTGTAAATATTGAGTTTCTTTCGTTAAATGTTATGCAAACCTTTTTGTGATCATTGCAGTACAGTTTCGAATCGGTTGTTCATATTGCAAGTAATTGATTTAAACATAAGTTTATAAGATACGTTCGATAAGTATGACGCGTCCTATATTTCGAAATGCAAGGGACTTAATGAGAGCTAATTCGAGGACGCGAGATTTGACTACAAGCGGTTTGTAGTCCATCATCATATTTAGTCTGCACGCTTGACTTCTCTGCCTGAGTCAAATCTTGTAACCAATTTTTGATCTACTTCTATACGCGGTTTCAAATGTGATGACAATATTCAGGTGTTTGTGGCAAATCTCAAAGAAAGATACTGACCTCAATGTCAAAATGCCTGTAACGGTACTTGTAGAGTTAAAATTGTTAAGTCAGAATATATCCAAATACTTGGGTATTAATTGAACCACGCCATTCTGACTTCTTTTTTTTTGTAAAATAGGCGATTTTAAAAATGACGTTATCAGTAATTTCAAAGCAACTAAATTATTCAATTATTGAATAACTTGTATTAGTGGAAGCGACTTTCGATGTTATAAAGAGAATTGTTGCCTTGTTTTATTTGCAATAGACGAAAAAATTTACTCTTGAGCAATGCACGCGAATAGGTGTTGAGAACATGACCGAATGTTTCTCTATTTATTGAGCCACGCCTGTCAATATTTGGTATAATTGCCGTCTGACATGTTTTCTTTGGAATTAATAATGAAGTTATATTACTTCGCTTTATGTTGGCCTATTTTCATGATAGTTCGTGCAGTTTCTGTGTCTTATGTCGCTCTATTCCCCTTACTGGTTTCCCTTTTATTGACTTAATACAAGCGGTTAAGTAATGTTCACTGCCACTCCCTGCACGTACAAATTAAAAATGAAGTTATTCTACTTTGCTATATATTGGCCTATTTTTATGATAGTTTGTGTAGTTTCGATTCTGCAGTGTCGTGTTCTATGTCGCTCTATCCCCTTTACTGCGTTCCCATTTATTGACCTTAATAAAGTTATGTTCATTGCCCCTCCCACGTAAAACTTTTTATTTCCAAAATAATTTCTCATCAATCAAAGGGTTTTCTTAAACACAATTAATATTTCAGTCAATTTTTTGATCGCAATATAAATAATAAGTACAATACTTACCTAAAATAATTCATTAAAAAGTTGAGTTACTGATCGTGGAAATCGCATAGCCATAATTCGATAGACATTGTAATTTGATTTCGAGTCTTATACTAGCCTAAGCAGAGCGTTTCTTTAATTTTACACGGAATTTTAATTCCGGTAAAATTTAAGAAAGGGCCCAAGCGCCTGTCCCTGTACCTGTGCCTGTGCCGGACGCGTACACGATACGGATATAGCGTACACGATTTGGAGAGAGAGAAGCTCGGAGAGAAACGAATGAAAGCGCGACATAGAGAGAGAACTGCCTGCCAGGTAAATAAGTGAGAGGAGGCGTCTCGCCCGGAGAGGAGAGGAAAGAAAGGTAGTTTTTCGCGGGCTTTTTGAGTGAAGGAAACAAGATGAAAATTTTCGTACACTTTGTACGCGTGATACATCAGAATATGCTGGATGGTTCGGTTTCGTAAAATAGAGGGGACGGTTTTAGGGGATCCAGCATGATTTTGTTTTAGATTCATTATTTGATTCGTATGGTTTTTAAAAATTATACATTAGTGGGGTGCAGAATTTAGTTCCATCAAAAGTGGATGAGAAGAAAAATATGAAAATGGCCAAAAGTCGCGAGTCATTAGAGTTTCGCCGTAGTTGACCGTTTTATTGGCGTAGCAATACTGGGCCTGTTCACTCCCTTAAAATAGGTCTTGTGTTAATTCGCGGTTACGCGGTTACCGTCGTCTGCTATTGTATGCTAGAACTTCCTCGATTTGTGTTTGTAGTCAGGACAGAGTAGCTGGTAAGATTTTTAAAGGTATTTGAAGGTATAATATGGATTTAAGTAAGGTTATCGAAGCAATAGAAGAGCACATAAAACTAGATACGTTTAAAACAAATCTCGGTAATTTAGCTGAAGCGCGAGCAGCTTGCGTCGTAATGCGCGTGATCGTGTGGGATATGGTTAAACCAAGGATCATAAATGTCTGAACTACTTTCAGTCGCGAGTTTGCAAGTCACTAGTAGACTAAATGGTTATTGGCGAAACTTTGATGTCCGCGTTTTTTAACACAGGCTCTATGGCCATTGTCATACTTTCTCTCTCATCCACATGACTGAAGAAGTTGCATCGGATCGGAGCAGGAGAAGATCGAAATAATAAAAAACAAGTTGGAAAAACAAAATAAACCTCTCCTCAAATACATAAATAAAATTGATATTAATTAGTATAATCGTCATTAATTTACGTTAATTCAAGTTAAGTCGTTTTAAGAAACGTTATTCCTAATTTTTTTTAAACATATGCCTATTTAACAATTTTTGGAAATTGAGGTTAATAAGTTGGCCGATCCCCGATAACGGATAAGAAAAGCCGCAATTGCGTGAACCTTTAAAGGTGGAGGCCCTGCCAAAGCTAGGCGTTTCTCGAAAACCTAGCCGATCGCCTCTTACACCTGAACCCAAACGATGATAAAGAAGAAGCCAATATTGCTTTCTGTGAACTTTGCAACGCGGTCCAGCTATTGCAAATACGCTTGCTTCGATTTGCAAACTAAGAACGCGGTGAGGTAATGAAGGATTTTTGAGTGATGTTAATTTTATTGTGTACAAAACAATGGCGTTTGCTATTAGTATTAGACATGTTAGATCATGTTCTCATTGCGCAGTTGTTTCCGGTAATATACCAACATTCAACAATAACAAAAGTGCTATAGAAGTATTAACACGAACATCAAAAGCGTGTTCCGTTGAAGTTATTGGCTAGTTTGATTATAACTTCAGAAATTAAGGTTGCTGTGGCAATTCCCAAACCGTAGACTAACAGCATGAATGTTCCGTATGTTTCGTTGATTGATATTGATGAAAGTCTTTTCGTCGGTTTTTTCCAAATCACTCACGAAATGTAGAAGTTGTTTTTCATAAATAAATAATCCGTAAATTTTGTCTCGGTGGCCACCATCATTCTAAAATGAAAGTTGTAGTTACTCATCAAGGAATGCCGTGCAATCAAAATGAAGTAGTTCATTCCTTACCCAAGAGTAATTTGCTCAATATACTCAGGGCACCTTTTCGCTTCGCTACTGACAGGAAAAACGAACAGCAAATTTTTGATTCGCTTTGCGTTGAAGTAGAAAAACATTTTTCTGAAATCTGCGTCGCCTTCAAGAAGAACTGACATAATATTTTCAATATAAAATTGTGGAACAAAAATTCCAGTTTTTCCCAAATACGCATTATAATAATGATCAATGTTTAAGGTGTCATCTACATAGAAATATTCCACTCTCGAAGCCAGGGACAATTTTGGTTCATTTCGCACTATGGACGTTTCCTAATATAACACCGCCATTACCATATATGGCTATCTTCATCATTGACAACATGGCTTACCCATTCCTTGAAAAAACCCGCGGCGATATCTGTTGGGTTAAATTGAATTTTAGCTTTGGTGTATTTACTGAAACTTTCCAGACTGTCGATCAAGATGTGTTCCGTTGAGTACAGTTCCGTTTTCAATACGGAACCCATGAATATTGAAATAATTAAATTAGCAATCAGCCACGAACCGATTGTGATCCTCCATGAAATGCATTTCGGAACCCGATTAAAGGCTGGAACATAACTTGAAATTATCTTATAGTCACAGGAGAAAGTCAATCTTCACTAAACTAAGTACTTACGCTCGAAGAAAAGTATGCAAACGAAATCCCATGTAAAATCAAAATGGCTTTGAACTTTTCAACGAATAGATGTTTGCACTTGACGTCGTCTCTGACCCATGTTCGTAACAAATTCGGAAAGCTTCGCTAGCAGCGATAGAACGACGACGCACGAAACAAGCAAGTATGAAACCTGAAATATTTAGTTTATCTTTCCAAGTATTCGCCATAATTCTGGTGGCAAATTTTTAGAAAAATCATATCTAACCTTAGAGTCGATGGTAAAAAATGACATGGAATATTTTTCAACTTAAGTCGGTGGCCCAGTAATTAAAAGGAGCTCTGATGTCAAGAAGACTGGTGAATAGTACCAAAAACTGTCCTTCGCAATTTCCGAAAGCTCCACGGGATATATTACACCCAACATATCCTGAAGTATCCAATTTAAATCCTCTTACCCATGAGTGTGCGATAATTTTGAAATTCCTCGTGTCAATTGAGTGAAGTTTTTACCTGAATTTGTACGATGGAGGTTCCATTTGTTGTTAATTCCTCATAAGGAATAGGATTATATTCTAATCTGGAAATTTGAATCTTAAAAATTGTGTTATCTTCACAATTAAAGGGATACAATCAAACTTTGTTTTTGATATTTTGAGGCGCCTTTTTCTACCAAAAACAGCCGCCATCTTATACTATATTAAAAGTCAGTATCAACTCCTTACTTTACGTTAAAGAATTTGAGGTAAAACTCATCCATTAACTTGAACAATTTGACAGCTGACTCTAAAATTAGAAGCTCCTAGATGACAGATTTTATGATTCAATATCTCGATCAGTATATCTGAGTGATTTTTATTTTACCTCACATACTAGAATGGGAACGCTTACGCAATTTGCCGCTCTGAATAGAATAACGATTTAATATTGTAATAACTTCGGTTTTTCTAATACCAGAAGCTGAAAACTATGCATGTCTTTATTCATTATTTGAGTCAATGAACTTGTATTACTTGTATTTGAGGAAGCGATTTTCGCTGTTATCAACTTTGGTCAAATTCATCCTAAAAACATTCTCACAACTCATGGCTTCCCAGTTGTGAAAAAAACCGATTCTTTTAAAGAATTATTTCAGGAGATACCTTAACTTCTTGTTTCGTTCGCGTTAAAGGTTAGTTTGTTGACAAGTAGCATCGGCAAGTGCGAGTAATGATGTACGGATGACCTTACAATTGAATATTGCGTGCGAACGAACGTGAACATGTCCAGATGTTTGTGTATTGATTGAACGCCTTTAAATATTTGCTTTCGTTTGTTAAATATTGGGAAAACTTTTACCATCACTGTAGTACAGTTTCGATTCGGTTTTTTCTGGTGCGCAGTCACATTATCCCCCTCACAGCTTCTTCTACTAATTGATTTAAAACAGGTGGAAAAGTATCGGTTGCATCCGGTCTCACGTATTTGGTTTACACGCTATTATTTACTTCAACTTTTCTGTCTAACTAAAAATTGTAACGACTTTTTGTCCTACTTCTACTGAAACGATTTCTCTCAATTTTAGTTTTTGCGGTTTCAAAACTTTTCTGTCTAACTAAAAATTGTAACGGCTTTTTGTCCTACTTCTACTGAAACGATTTCTCTCAATTTTAGTTTTTGCGGTTTCAAATGTGATGACAAAATGAAGGTCATTGTCAAATTACCGGAAACCAGTTAAAATTTATAAATGAGAATATATACAATGTATTGCGTGTTATAATTAATTTAAAAATTGCGCCAGTGGTAGGAAATCACAGGGATCAACAATGCGATGTAACTCCTGTTTCAGTTGAATTAATTTTTAAATTGTCAATTCTAGTTCAAAATATTTATGTATCTCACACTGGAACTCACTGGCTGTAATGCCTTTTATTTAAATTATCCTTCTTTCAATTGCTTTCACTAGGCCTATGTCCATTTTCTTGCCATACACTGAAATATCTACATTGTCTTCTACCGCATCCATTTTAAAACCGAACTATCAAGGGATAAGGCCGATAAATGACGAGCGTGAATTTTGAAATTATGAGCTACTCACTTTGGAGCATAGTTTCGTTGTGAATTGGTTTCCGGAGTTAAATAATAATAAAAAGTATTGAAATATATTTAGCAGTATCTTCATTAAAAGCGTGTAAAGTTGAAGCTAGATGCTAATTTGATAATAACTTCAGCAATGAAGGTTGCTGTGGCAATTCCCAAACCGTAGGCGAACAATACGAATGCTCCGTATGTTTCGTTGATTGACATTGCTGCAAGCCTTTTCGCCGGCATTTTCCAAACAACTTTTGAAATGTAGAAATTGTTTTTGAAATACAAGTAGTCCGCGAATTTTGTCTCGGTGAACGACATCGTTCTAAAAACACAAATTAATTGAACAAAGTGCTAATCGAAAGGAGAACGACACGTGATAAGAAAAAGCTTTTGTTTACCCGAGATTCAACTGCTCAATAAACTCGGGACATTTTTTCAATTCGCTACTAAGAGGAAAGACGAACAGTAGATTTTTGATTGACTCTGTGTTGAAGTAGAAAACTAGCTTTCCAGATTCAGGATCGGTTTCCAGAAGAATTGACATAAGACTGTCCAAATAAAACTGTGGTACAAGGAATCCAGCTCTTCCCAAAAATACATCCCTGTACTTTATAATGTTTAAGAGGTCTTCTACATTGGCATATTCAACTCTCGAAGCCAGGGACAGTTGGGGTTTATTTTGCATGATGGAATTTTCCTAATATAACATCTAGGTTACCAAATAAGTCAATTTTAGCCCAGATAAACGTAGCTTACCCCATTGAGTTCAGAACATATATCCTTCTAGAGTTCTATTTGGATATCGGGTTTTCGCGCTCGCGCGACCATCGTTTTTGAAATTATGGGACGGACGGATAACTTTATCATTAGGTGGTGGCGCCATCTATTTCACTTAAAAACACATATTTGTTACTATGGCGTCTGCTATAATTTCTTAATTTAGATAGGAAATGTTTAGAAACCGCTATGATATGTAAGTAAATTGCTAGATTCGAGTAAAAACAGAGAAGGAACTGCATTAACCGATAGTATATGTATTTTTGAGCTTTCGTGATAGTCAACTTGACAAAAATGATCACCGCGAATGTCTTTTCTTGGAGTCCATTCAATTCCATTAATGGCCTGACACCATTGTTTTGGTAATTCCGAATTTTATGTAGGGAATCTTAATGGTACAGTTCAAAAAGGGTTGAACTATCTAAATATTTATTAATTTTCTATACGTATATACTTATGCCACAAAACATTTTTATTTCTACCAGTGTTGACACACTTTTCTACTGAGCATTTTCGACCCATTTTAAAATTTAATACATTTTCACATTATGTGTTACTTTAATAACTAATAACATATAATTCCCAAGTAAAAACACGCATTTCATAAGAAATTGATCAATATTCCATTTATTAAATATCAAATTTTATTTATTAGGCTCCACTTACTGTTTATCAATTACCTAACTTTCATATTTCGCGCTTTACTTCTTCCTAAGCCTAATTTTCAAACTCAAGCTGCGGCGATTTTGCGGGGCGCTTTCCAGCAAAATCGTGGGAAATTCTTTTAAGCTTCCCACGTAAGGCGACAGATGGCGCTAACGACTAATGATAAAGTAATGAAATTCGACGAATCGAGTACGCGAGGAGGAAATTCAACAAAAACTCTAGAAATAAATATATTAGAATTCAATGGCTTACCCATTCCTTAAAATAGACGGCGGGGTATTGTGTAGAAGAAAATTGAATTTTTGCGTTGGTGTATTTGCTGAAACTTTCCAGACTGTCGATCAAGATGTGTTCCGTTGAGTACAGTTCCGATTTTAAGGCGGATCCCATGAATATTGATATAATTAAAATAACTATCAGCCACGAACCGATTGTGATCCTCCATGAAATGCATTTCGGAACCCTAATGAAAGCTAAAACGGAATATTATGGAAGCCTTAAAGTTTGCAAATTTTGCTAAATCAAGAACTACCATAGGTAAGTACTTACGCTCGTAGGAAAATATGCAAACCAAATCCCATGAAAAATTCAAATAATTTCGAACTGTCCGACGAAGAGATATTTGCTCTTGACATCTTCCCTGACCCCTGTTCGTGACAAATTCACAAAGCTTCGCCAGCAGAGGTAAAACGACGACGCACAAAACAAGCAAGTATGAAACCTGAACAATACATTTAGAATATTGGTCACACTTTTGGTGAGAAATAGAAAAATCATATGGCACCGTATTGTCGATGGTCAAGAAGGACATGGAATATTTTTCAACTTCAGCCGGTGGTCCAGTCATTAAAAGGAGCTCTGATGACATTATAACTGGTGTATAATACCACAGTTAGTCCTTTGTAATGTCTGAAAGCTCCACGGGAAATAGTACACCCAACGCATTCTTATGTAACCAATTAAAATGATGATACTCATGATCGGTAGGTAATCACGAAATTGGTCGTATCAACTGAATGACATTTCATCGAATTATTACCTTACTGTGTACATTGGCTGTTCCATTTGTAGTCAGTACAGCATAAGGAATACCTAAATGTTCAATTCTGGCATTTTGAAACACAAAACGTGTTTTCAAAATTACATACATCATAACTGGTAAAGTCAGTCTCAACAGCTTACTTTACGTTAAATGTTTTGAGATAAAACTCTTCTATTAACTTTGCCAATTGCGATAATGACTCTAGTGATAGAAGTTCCTAATAGACAAATATTCCACACCTTATAATCTCCATTGTCGATTTAAAGCAATTTTAAATTACCTCGCAAACTACGGCTTGAACACTCACCATCTTTGAAGCCCTGAAAAAAAAATTTTTCTAATGGGTTTAGGCATAATCTAAACTGTTTAAATTATTTGGTAATTTAACCAAGCAACTTTTGTTACTTGTATTTGTAGAAGAGATTTTCGCTGTTATAAACTTTGGTGAAATTCATTCCAAAAAAATTCTCGCAATTCATGGCGTCTCAGTTTTCAAAGGTCGATTTTTTTTAAAGAATTCTTTCAGAGGACATAAATTTCGTGTTATGTTAGCATAATGATAATTATAAAACGTAAATCTTTGGAAAGAATCTCACCTGTTTCTTCAAAATGCAGACAATTTAAGTAATATGTGGGAATTTTTCCGTTTGTGAACTTTCTTTGGAATATGAGCTTACAACTGAATATTGAAGGATAATAATTAGTGAGAATATCTCCAGGTGTTTCTGTATTGTTTGGATCACGATTTTGCAATTATAGGGTCTAATTTTCCTCTGACATGTTTCTTTGGAACAAACAATGAAGTTAATTACTTTTCTTACATGTTAGCCTTATGTAAATGATTATTTCAGGAAAGTTCCATGTTCTAAGCCGCATTATCCCCCCTCATTGCATTCCCTTCAATTGACATAAAAAACTGGGAAAATATCGTTTGCACCCCCCCCCCACTCTCATATAAATTGTATTTCACGTCTTCTGAAGATGTGTTCACACGCACACAAGAAGGATTTTCTTGAATAATTTACAACATTAGTGTTAATTTATTTGTGTTTAGTTTTAAAGAGTACAAGCATTGTGATTTCTTTTACTGTGAATATGGATGTTAGACATGCTAAACAATTATTAACGCAGTTTTTATATTAAAAATCGTGGATTAAAGATAACCTCAAGAGATTTAGCAACATTAACGAGGATTTTACTAAAAACGTGTACGTTCGTAACTAGAGGCTAATTTGATAATAGCTTCAGCAATGAAAGTTGCTGTGGCAATTCCCGAACCGTAGAGGAACATCACAAATGCTCCGTATGTTTCGTTGATTGACATTGCTGCAAGGCTTTTCGCGGGCATTTTCCAAACAACTTTTGAAATATAGAAATTGTTTTTGAAATACAAATAGTCCGCGTATTTAGTCTCTGTGAAGAGCATCGTTCTAAAAAGACAAATTAAGTGGACAAATATGAATTTCTTATCGCGAAGAGGACGAAACGGGATGAGAAAAAGCTTTTCCTTAACCGAGATTCATCTGCTCAATAAAATCTGGGCATCTTTTCAATTCGCTACTGATAGGAAAGACGAACAGCAGATTTTTGATTCGCTTTGCGTTGAAGTAGAAAACTAATTTTCTTAACTCAGCGTTGCTTTCCAGAAGAATAGGCATAAGATTTTCGAAAAAATACTTTGGGATAAAAATTCCAGCTCTTCCCAAATAAGCGTCGAAATAATTTTCATCGTTTAATAAGTCTAATACATCCCCGTATTCAACTCTCGAAGCCAAGGACAATTTGGGTTCAATTTCCACGATGAACTTTTCCTAATAAAACACCTCAATTCAAAATTATCCAATTTTAGCCACAAAAACTAACATAGCTTACCCATTCGTTAAAAAAGACTGCGGCATTGTCAGTAGGGCTAAATAGAATTTTTGATTTCGTATATTTGCTGAAACTTTCCAGACTGTCGATGAAGACGTGTTCGGTTGAGTACAGTTCCGTTTTCAAGAAGGACCCCATGAATATTGATATGATTAAAATAGCAATCAGCCACGAACCAATTGTGATCCTCCACGAAATTCATTTCGAAACACCAGTAAAAGCTGGAACATAATTTGAAATTATCTTTTGGAAACTATGCAATTTTGCAAATTTGGAAAATATCATCCGGAGAAAGTCAATCGTCACTAAAGTACTTACGCTCGAAGAAAAATATGCAAACGAAATCCCATGAGAAATTGAAATGTTTTTGAATTTTCCGACGAATAGATGTTTGTTCTTGACGTCTTCCCTGACCCCTGTTTGTAACATATTCAGACATCTTCGCCAGCAGCGGTAGAACGACGATGCACGAAACAAGCAGGCATGAAACCTGAATAATAAATTTTTCTGTCGAAGCTTAGAGAATCGAAGCCACACATTTGGTGAAAAATATTTAGAAATGTCACATCGTACCGTATACTGAAAAAAATGAGCGTGCTTTCGGCATTCAAAAATGATTGGACCGTTCAATTCTGAACAAACCTCTATTGACGAATTCAGATTTAACCAGAAAAATTCAATTTTGAACAAGGACTGTTTTACGCGTTCAAAACAAACCACTAGCATTCATTTTTGAACAGCTTATATATTACCACTCAAAAAAGAATCTTTATTCCATTCAATTTTGAATAACTGCCTTGCGCTAATGAAACGTTCAGACATGGTCGTTTAGGCGTTCTAATAGGATTGTATTAGTATTCAAACTAGAACGTTTTAGGCGTTCAAATAAGAACATTTTTACGTTCAAATGAGATTGTTTTTCGTGTTCTAACAAGAGTGTTTTTGGCTTTAAAACAAGAGCATTATGGGCGTTCAAAGGTGACTGTTTTTGATATTCAAATGAGACCGTTTTTTGCTTTATAACGAGAGCGTTATGAGTGTTCACACGGGAGCTTTTTTCTGTTCAAAAGAGAGCTTTTCGGGCGTTCACGGGAGCAATTCTTGGCGAGTTTTTTGGGTGTAATATTTACAATGGTAAAAATCCAGGTTCATTTTATCAAATTTTAATATTATAATTCAACAAATCATTTTTATTATACTTTGATGTTCAAGAACATAATAACTTGCCAATTATTCATTACCATTATATTATTTTCTTGGCTCAGACTAATGATTTTTTCAGGAACACAAGCACACACAGAGTCAAATTACGAAATATTATTAGAAAATGGAGGTTAAACCTAAACTAATTTACTTGCTTAACTGGGTGGTTAATTACATAACTAAGTTTGATAGGCGATCGTCCTCTCTAAATAATCGTGAAAACTACTAGCTAAGTTTATATACAATAAACACCTGCCTTTTTCCAAATTTGTCTTGTTTTGTAGGTCAGGTCAGGTTGGGTTAGGGTTAGAAAAGGCTTAGGTTTGGTTTGGTAAGTGTTAGTTTAGGTTAGGTGTCTTTAATACCTACGGTTCCAAATTTAAGCATTGATTCTCTTAATACTAGACGCGTGCATATGCACACATCCAATAAATGCTATAAATTGAATTTTTACCTCTCCGGGTGACGTATGTCACGGAGAGGTTCAAATTTCGACGTGTCTGTCTGTCACACCCCAGGGGACCGCGTTCGCAGTTGGAAAATCGGGGTAAATGTGTTCTCAATTTCCAAGCCTGAAATTTGGAAAATTGTATTCCACTTATAATGGCTATTACTCCATTGTCTGTCTAACACCATTATTCTCTTGTCTTTTGTCCATCCCACATGGACACCAGTTTGTACTCACTGTCTTCTAAACACCACCATCATCCGGTCTTTTGTCCATCCCACATGGACACCAGTCTGTCTAACACTGGCTTCTAAATACCACCATCAACCGGTCTTTTGCCCATCCCATATGGACACCAGTCTGTATATACTTTCTTCTATCTCCATCATCATCGTTAACGTTAAGACATAAGCGGCGATCGGCTATGGTTACGAGAATCGTGTATCCTCCCAATGGCGGGGTCTTCCTCCAAAGGTTCACGCAATTGCGATGTTCTTATCAACAGCTGCGATTCGAGTCCTTTATATACTACCTATTTGAGTAAGGCAAAGCAGCCCTTACAAAAATGTTCTTAAGAATTCCAAAGGCCATTCTTTGGAACCCTATGGAGCCCTTGGGATCATTTTCTAAAGGAACAATTCCCAAAGACTTTCTTTGGAATTTCCTAAAGAAGTCTTGAGACAAATTTCCAAAGAATGTATAAGGTTTATTTTCCAAAGAAACTCTTTAGGAATTCTAGAGATAAATTTCCAAAGAAGGTATAAGGTTTATTTTCCAAAGAAACTCTTTAGGAATCCTAGAGATTAATTTCCAAATAAGGTTTAACAAATATTTTCCAAACAAATTCTTTTGGAATTCTAGAGGTAAATTTCCAAAGAATGTCTAGGTTTTGTTTTCCAAAGAAATTCTTTAGAAACTCTTGAGATAAATTTCCAAAAAAACATCTAGGGAATATTTGCCAACGAAATTCTTCAGGAATTCTTGAGATCAATTTCCAAAGAAAGTCTAGGGTTAACTTCCCAAAGAAATTCGATAGGAATAATTGAGACAAATTTCCAAAGAACGTCTATGGAATATTTTCCAACGAAATTCGTAAGGAAATCTTGAGATAAATTTCCAAAGAAGGTCTGGGGTTTATTTTCCAATGAAATTCGTTAAGAATTCTAGAGATGAATTTCAAAGGACCAGATATATTTGCAATTATGCTTTACATAAGTTTTTCTGCATAGACATTGACTTTATGGCTAAATAATTAAAAGCGTTTCACGAAGGCTTGTCCCGTAGCTAAGGCTCAGCAAGTGCTGAAATGGTTTATCATATTTAGCTATTTTTCTTGCCTTTAATAATCCGTGAGGTGTTTATGCAAAGGGTAAATTAAATTAAAAGTAGAATACGCCTATTTAAAATATTGTTTAGATTTGTAGGGAGTATAAACTGGCAGTCGAAACTTTCGTTTTTGAAAAGTAAAACTAACCTAAAATTAATTCTTTTGTGACATGTTTTAACTTTATTTTGAGCGTAATTAGAGTCCCAAATAAATATTGTTTTATAAATATTGTAGATAAAATTAGGTTAAACGCGTTTCTGGTACTCAAAAAACTCTCAGTGAAAATACATTTTTAAACTTAACAACAACATCTGTATCTACTGCTTGGTCATTGAAGCCTCCAAAACCCACTTAGTACCCCATATATTTTCCCAAGGTTAAAACTTTCTGCCGTTTTCGGATGTTTTCAAGTCGATCAAATGTCTGACTTTATAAGCAGTTTCGCACTGCATTAGAGAACTGCCCCCGCTATAAGGGATGTTGTTCAGCCATTTAAGAACTGCACTCCCTGCATTGGGATATGGTTCTGCATGTGATAACTATCCTCGTTTCTAAGGGCTAAATTAATCTACCCCATAATCTTCCCTATATTTCCCAAAAAAAATCCAAAGTTGTTCCCAAGAAAATTCGAAAGATATTTCCCAAGAAAATTCTTAACATATTTCCGAAGAAAATTCCAAAGATATTTCCCAAGGAAATTCCAAAGTTATTTCCCAAGAAAATTCCAAAGTTATTTCCCAAGAAAATTCCAAAGTTATTTCCCAAGAAAATTCCAAAGTTATTTCCCAAGGAAATTCCAAAGTTATTTCCCAAGGAAATTCCAAAGATATTTCCAAAGCATTTTCCAAAGAAAAAGAGGCCAATATTCCCCAATTTCCCAAAGAACCCCTTAGGGATTTCTAAAGAAATTTCCCAAGGAATTTTCTAAAGAGTTCTAAAGAAGATTTTTGTAAGGAAGCAGTCGTATGCTTCATTTCAAACGTCAATATTATTCAAGTCTCTCAAGAATGATTAATTGTTCTTTTTTAAAACGATGTAACGCTCAATAACTAACGAAGAAAATGTTTAATATTAAGTGTATTTATTTTAGTATTTAAGATAATCTTGTTTCTCAAATTAAAGTTAATACGAAAATGGTTAAAAAGCAGTCTATGTCAATGTCTGTGTGTGTCCGTCCGTTGTTACACTAGTGCGCCGCTTTAGCAGTTTGTTTTGTGTTGATGTGTTAAGAAATCCTACAGAACCTTAACATTAAATTTTTTCATAATATAAAGTGAATATGTGGAAATATTTTTCGTAATTACGATGCCTTTAGTAGTTTTGTAGCTTTAAAGCTCTGTTTCATTTTGATATTCCAAGGATATTTTCTATTATTATTATTTGAAATGGCTGTTTATATATTGCTTAAGTTATACTACATATACAATAATCCTTGCTATAGTGATCAAAAAAAAAGCTAAGGCCTAGAATCAGTCGGGTAATTCAAGGATTATCAGTAATTAGCTTAGTGAACCAAAGAGGAAGTAATTGAGACCCGAGATTTAGTAAATTATGGGTTCTGATTTTCTTGTCTGTATTGAAGAGACATTAACGGTTCAGAGTGAACCGAAAGTTAAGTACACGTTTAAATAAGGTCTAGTTTTTAAAATAGATGTAAGCACCATGGTGGCAATTAGATCATTGAAAGGGCTTATCGTAATCGGGTTGTAGCTTCGGAGTTTTCATTCTTATTGTGGTGCATATTGACATTCATTGCGTCTAACCACAAATCAGCTTTGGTGAGAATTAACGTTAAAACCCCCGTTGGCAAACTAAGAATATATATGAGGTGAAACGAGACAATAGTGTTTATACTGCAAAACCAGTTGTGAATGTAGTTATGAGAATACAGGGTTAAAAGTTGAGGCGTAGACAACTGGGCCTTTTAAAACGCATAAAGACTATATTTCTCCCAAAAGTTATGCACTTAAATTCCTGTTTTTTCCCCATTGACTGATTTCATGTGTCCAAGGCACATTCTTAATGGATGTAAAATGTCATCTGCTTTACTATATGTCCTCTATGCTTGGAATACTGCTTTAAGCTTAGTTCCCACTTGACCGAAAAAACGACGGAAACACTGCGTAAGTACCTCTTCGGTAAAACATCTTCCGCCTAACGTGACCGAAACAGCTTTCGGTCGAACAGAATTGGTGTTCTATTTTTGAAGCAGAGGCCGGCGTAAAATTATTTTCATAGCCAATCAAAATTCGTTTCGGGTTAAAGCTTCTGCTGACGTAATAATAGGGGAGTTCTTTATCGCCGCTTCGAGTTTTTTTTTTCACCTCGCCAGTCGCCATTGCCACCTTTGCATGTTATGAACTTTTGAGTTTGAATTCTCTAATCGGATTTGATCGCTAGTCGATATTGCCGTGTTTGTATGTAATAAACCTTTGATTTGAATCTCTGACCTTAATTTGGTAGAAGTAAGCTCCCTAATTAAGATACCATCAAGGGAAAATCAAAGGCCAAGGCTTCCAACTCGTGCCACGTGACCCTGCCGACCGCACCTTTTGGTCTGAATTCGGTCGTATGTGTGAACCGAACTAAAATCTTGCCGTCGAAGGCCTGCGTAAAACTCAATTTTTTGACGCAGCGCTAAGGTTTTCGGTCGTCATTTTCGGTCAAGAGGGAACCTAGCTTTTATAATTCGTAAATTTTTACATCTAAAAAAGAGAGATATAATTCTATATCTAGGTAAATAAGTTTGTAAGTAGTCCTCTTGACTCAGAGAGGTAATATTTTGGTTTTTCCAACTTGGTTTTTTAATAATAAGAAATTTTTATCGTCGGCAGCGTTTAAAAATAAAATATTTGCTGATGTCTTTTATATGGGCAGTGTATTACGTACTCGTTTTATGTTCAAAATTCTATGCAGTGTTATGTGATGCATATGACTTAAAAATGAAAATAAATATCAAGAAATGTTTTTATAAAGGTGCATTGCCTTAATTTAAAATTATTTCGTTCTTGTGAACTATCTAATTAACGTAAGAGTAAGGAAATTAATAAAATAGTGCAATGTAGTACAATAACTGTAATGAAATGAATTCAGACAAATAAGGCAAAATGTCAGTGGAAAAAATCAGGAAACTAGAAACATAATGGTAAAACACAATGGAAAAGTCATGAAATTTATAAAATAATACGAAATTGTAATAGAGAAGTCATGAAATTGAAAATGGAATTCGGTAAATTAAATGACTAAATTGGGGTATTTTTGGTAATGGTGCAAAGGTAAATGGAGAATTTGGCAAATAAAAAATAGTGCGAAGATTATTTGAGTCTTCGTGAAATAAGCAAAAGGTACATGGGAAAGTGGTGAACTGTCTCTAATTCTTTTAAAAGATCAATGAATTTTAATGAAGTAAAGTCGACGGAAACATCAATCATTGTTTGAAGTATTTTTTGTTAATTTGCTTTTGGTTTCATGAAGCGGCCGTGCTGATGTATTCCAAAATAGAGTGGTGTTATTGCATGGTTTAGGGAGAGAGGCTGAAGGTTTCCCTCTAACCCTATCCTGCGGGACAGAAAACGAAATTGAGAGAAATATTGGAGACATCGGCCAAGAAAGAGAAAATGAAAAATGAATAACGCAAACCATAAGGACATTATTTCTCTCTCTAAGGGCCCAAGATTCTATGTTACGGTTGAAATGTATGTATGTCCGATTTGGTCAGCCATCCGTCTCATCTCAAGTGGTATAATAATTGTATAGCCTAAACAGAGGCCGAGCGCATTCGCTGCAGAGTAACCCGGCATTGAACATTTTTCCCTCCTTCAAAGATTTCTCACGACAGCTCTTCGAGATTTTTACTAAGCGCGAATTTACCTCTTGTGTCTGAGAGAGCTGGGGGTTCTGGAAATTCTCTTACTTATTTTTTCCCCTCAGTCCTTCCTCTCTCGCGGCCCTCGCCTACCCGCCTGTTTTAGTTTGATTCCCAACCGCTTGGGAGCGTTATCTCAGAGCTCGCCTCTAGACCACGACCGGCTTAGGATATCGGTCGTGGCTGATTTTGAAAATTATTTTTCTCTCCCGCGAATTTGACGAAAAATTCGGAAGGAGCCCCTATACAAAATCTACGTCACATCTAGCAGAACTAGATGTTTTTGCTAATAGATGCGCTTGGGCCCTTAGAGAGAGATAATCTCCTTATGCGCAAACTTATCAGAGAAAACTACTTTTTCCCCTGCTAGGCTTATAATGATTTCGATATTATTATTCCTTGTTCGTTTAAAATAAGCCAATGGAAGTAAAGGCTAGGTTTCAATGTCGGATTCTGCTTCGAGCGTTGAACCTGAAGCAGAAGCACTCTTAAGCAATTTGGAGTCGAAATCAGGAATTGTTTTTCCATATGACGTAACATAAACCAGGAATTTTTATATTTATAAAAAGCAGGAATGAATAAACTAGGGATTCATTTACAGTTATCCAATGGAGGTAAACATGTTCGGGCAAGGATTTAGCTACCACATGAAAAAGGGGATGTATTTTTAAGTCGAAAATGAAACAGTTTATTTAGATATGAAACCATTAGCATCAGAGGCTCCAAGCGTTGCCCGTCGGGACATTTTTATTACTATTCCGGTAGCCATTTTTAAAGATGGCGTCCAATTGAACCCCAATGTTTGGGAGCTCATATCTCCTTATCTAAATGTTGTAGACCCCGAGCATGTTCTTTGACACTTTAAATTCAATTTGACCCAATTAAGAACACACCGTTAAATTTATGGCAGATTTATCAGAAACACCATGTATATCGATGACACAAAAAGTTGTACTTCATTTAATTAGACTTTAACCTCTCGTAAGCTTAATGCGATAACTACACCAGTGTATTTTAGTATCCTTTATCCATAAGTTTATAATTTATGTTCCATAGGTATGACACTACACTCTAAGAAAAAAAGGTTCTACTTGGCCGAGAAAAGGGTTCTTAACGCTTGTCCCCTATTTTAAACCCTTTTTTGATCTACAAAGAACTCTTTGATATGAGTTCTCTAAAAAGCCCTAAGGAGTTCATCTACGATCCGAGCTGGGGTTTTTCTTTGAACCAAGTTAGTTTCTTTTGGAACCGTATTAGGTTCCTCCCTGAATCATGTGGCGTGTGCATCAGAACCTTGTTCAGTTGTAATCGGAACCATGTGTAGTTTGACTGAGAACCGTGTTGAGTTCGACTCTGAACCCCGCTTCGTACGGCTAAGAATTGTATTGCGTTAAACCCAGAACCCGGTTTAGTTCGACCCAGAACCCTGTTTAGTTATAATCCGAACGCTGTGTAGTTCGACTCTGAACCCTGTCGAGTTTGCCTCTGAACCCTGTTTAGTTATAATCAGAACGCTGTGTAGTTCGACTCAAAACCCTATCGAGTTTGCCTGTGAACCCTGTTTAGTTATAATCAGAACGCTGTGTAGTTCGACTCTGAACCCTATCGAGTTTGCCTCTGAACCCTGTCGAGTTAGCCTAAGAACCGTGTTGCAGTCATCCCAGAACCCGTGTAGCTCGAATCTGACTCCGGTTTAGTTCAAATCTGAACCTGATTTATTTTGACTCAGAACCCTCGTTTGTTTCAAATCCGTTGGAAATATATTATAGGGAGAGGGCAAACCCATTCTTGCAACGTCATAGGCTTATATCTCTTACCTCGATTCCATACCCCTAACGGGGGAATTTCAGCATCGCGCCTACAAACGCTCCCGTAAGTAGAGGTATAAAATAACGTCGGATGTTCTTTCCCTCCCTGACCAACGCCCTCTCCCTATAGCATATGACCACCTCATAGAGGTTCTTATTTTAACAGTGTTAGGTTGCAACAGAAGTAGATCATATTACAGCTCCCTAGAAGTACTGGACGATATAACATCGCTGTGCATCAGCATTGTCTCCCAGCGCTGAAGGGAAGAGGGTATATGCGAAACGCAGCGGCGAATTTGTGAACTAAACCAGAGGAATGATTTTGGCGCGAAAGAAATTTTTAAAAAGCGGGCCAAGAAAACGGAAGTACGTAGTAGCCAACGAGAAAAGGTTTGGAGAGAAGAGCGCGGAAGGAAACAAGTTGTTCCATACATAGTGTTGCGTTGAAAATATAATACTAGAAGTCCACTTTGTTTTTACGATTTTAAAAAATAATTGGCGGTCTATAGGTATTTCGCTCAATTTCTAAACGCTTGTGTTGAAAAGGAAATTAATATGAATTCAAATGTTCAAAATAAAATTCATCATGCTAGAACATTTTTAATGCATCCCCAATACAGCACTGAGTTTCCACCGATTTATAGGTTTTTAGCGGGGATAGTTGGACCGATTTATTACGAATTATAGGTTATGTGCGTCGACATAGAAATTTGTTTTCCTTTTTTAAGTCTGACAAATGTTTTCAATGCTTTAACGTTTTCCGTTTGCGAAAGATGCTGGTCAATATTTTTCAGTTTTACAAAACGTTTTAGTCGCTTAGGGTTATGTGATTTTAATATCACATATAAATTGTGTTCAGATGTGTCTTTCATTTGGGCATGCGACGATTGTAATTAGTTACATTGATCCTAGACGTTTTTCCTAATTAGCAAAGAAACATAAGCCATTCAAAATCAAAATTATAGTCCGATAACAAGCTTCACTCTAATCACAACACTGACGGCGGTCTGACAGCCATTAGGCTACCATCAACCGGAACTTCCGTAGTCTAAAGAAACTCCAGATCCGGGTTAAAGGGCAAACTATACTTGTAAAACTGAGCTATAGATGGCAGGCTTGGATGTCTTGGAAGAAAACGCTGTTTACAAAAGCATAACCTACGTCCAGTACTTATAGGGAGCTGTAATATGATCCACTTATGGTTGCAATCATGACAATGATATTCAATTTTTCTCTCTTGGTGACTCCTTAAAAACACTTCACCATGAAGTATAAGTTTACACTATATATAAATGTAGTAAAGCTGAATTAAAGAGTAAACACCAAATTTGAAATATTAATATAAAATCATTTCTTGGAATATTGAAATGAAACAGAGCTTTATAGCTACAAAACTACTAAAGGAATCGTAATGCTGAAACATATTTAACATATTTTCATTTAATATTCAGCAATAAGAAAATGTTATGATTTTGTAAGAGATCAATTCATCCTACTCGCTTTATATTAACCTTGTGTTTCTATTCATATGCAATCTTCATTACTCGTTCTATATAAACTTTCACTTGTGCCGTTCCAAAGAAAAGAAGATTATCTTAAATAATTAAATAAATATAACTGATATTAATTTTTTTAATCGTCAGTATTTTACCTTAATTCTAGTTAAGCCGTTTTAAGAAACATTATTCTTAAAATGAATTTAAACATAGCTATTGTTGACGTTTGACTTCTAGCGTATAGCGTTTTCACAATTTTTGGAAATTTAGGGTATATAAAGCGATTCATTCTCAATGATAAAAATGAGAGCAATTGCGTTAGCATTTGGTGGAAGCCCTGCCATTGGGAGGCTAAACGTTTCTCGTAACCGTAGCCGATCGCGCGTACATCTTAACCCCAACGATTATAATGTAGTAGAAGCCAAGGTTCCAGATTGGCGTGTATGTGGTATACACAGAAGACCAACGGTGTTGTCAGAAGCCAATAAGTACAGATTTGCGTGTATGTGGTATATACCATACGGAAGACAAGTGTGGAGATACCGTAATGAAGTAGAATTTTCCCAATTTCTGTTAACTGCGAACGCGGTCCGGAAATTGCGAACACGGTTGCTCTGATTTGCCAACTGCGAACGCGGTGATAGACAGACACACACACAGACACGTCCAGTGTTATACCTCTTCGTGACGTCATCGTCACTCGGAGAGGTAAAAACCTGTGTTAAGGGAAAATTCAAGTAATTTTATGAATTCCTCTAATTTGAAGACATTCCAGCATATTGAACTCTCCGAGAATTATTTCTCAATGACTTAAAAATGAAAAAAAATATGAGTTCCTTCAAATATTTAGTATAAGGTAGTCCGAAGAATTATAAATTAATTTTGATTATTAAAATCTTTGGGATATTTTTAGAATGTTTCACTATGCAGGTAGAATTAATAGATGATTTCTCTCTTCACCCTTCACGATCTAAGTTCATATTGAAAAACCTTTAACTTAAAAACACACCATATGAGGAAAAAAGTTGTTAAGTAAAGCCCAAAGGTGTTAATCCCCACCATTCAAACAGTTTGAAGTTAAACGACAATGCGATTCGGAATTGATTCGGTTAAAAACGGTTGTGTAATCGTGTCCAATGCGTTGGCAACGGTTGTGCAAGCTCGTGTAAACGCGGCTTATATTTCCGTTTATAAACATTTCAATAAGGGTCAATTAACACCGTGCCGTTTTTCTAAGCACCCAGTGATAGAACACCTTCCAACTGAAACAAAAACACCCTGCAGATTAAAGCACACCTGGAAGAGTTAATAAAACCTAAATGTGTTTCTAAGTACCAGTGAATCGCCATTTCCTTTAAAAATGCCTAAAAAGAGTCAACTAGCACGTTTTTACGGAGAAAGTACCATCCCAGTTACAAAACACTCTAAAAAACACCCATGAAACACCTTTTTTTCAAACAGTGTTCTTTCACGAACCTTTAAGGATCTTTCAAGAACCCGTATTTTTTTCATGAACCCTCAAGGATCTATCAAGAACCGAAATGTTCTTTCACGAACCCTCAAGGATCTATCGAGAACCTGAATGTTCTCTCAAGAACCGTGAAGGCTCTCGCAAGAACCCAAATGTTCTTTCAAGAACGTTCAAGGATCTTTCAAGAACCCGAATGTTCTTTCAAGAACCTTCAAGGATCTATTAAAACCCCACACGTTATTACAAGAACCCTTTTAATTAGATACGATCTGCTAAGAACCTTCCTGTTCTACTGTGAACCTTCATCCACGTCTGGGAACCTGTAGCGTTCCAACTAGAACGTAAGAGTGCTATTGAAAACCCTCGAAGAACCCCTTTTTTTTACAGTGTACCAGTACTTCGTAATGCTAGAGACTTACTGAGAGCTAGTTCGAGAACGACGCGAGAATTGACTACACGTAGTTTTTCAGTCCATCTTCCTGATTAGTCTGTACTAAGCCTTTGACAGCGCCTCACCAGGCGTCGCTTTACGAGAATCCAAGACGTTTCACCTACGTCACTTCAAGACAAGCTCTCAGTAACTAGTGACAAACTTATGGAACATATCTTATGAACTTATGTTTATCGTAGCCACATGTTTATCTTGCTTGCCGTAACCATCGCCTTCATTGCTTCTTAAAACTCAAACTGATATTGCTTCAAATGGGATATGCGATGAGAAATAATGTACATCTTTTGGAAGGTAATTTCGAGGCAAGCATTAGTATTTCTCTTTTCTTTTTTTGTTGAGCTGTTAGTATCAAAGGCCTCGGGTTTTGCGTAGATTGGACGTCAGGACTATGCTTTTGTATGGTAATACTTACTTCCATCTTTTATTTAAAGAGACTTAGATATGGAGATTGAATACTTTCGGGGCTTTTACAAGAAATATCGTCGTTTCTATTTGTTTCTGCTGCTTTTACGTTTGCTTTATTCCTTTGTGGAAATTCGTTCTACTTAGATTCATTTTTTTGACTTTAGACATGGTCAAGATTAAAGACGCATTTACACTACACACTTTGTAACCGTTTTTAACCGTTTTGAATAGGTCGAAATGTAACATTTTGCTTTCAACCATAGAGAAGCCTGTTAGACATGCGTTTACAGTGGGCACTTTGTAACTGTTTGAACCGTTTCGAAAAGATCCAAATGTAACATTTTGCTTTCAACTATAGAGTTGTTAGACATGTTCAAGACTAAAGCCGCGATTACATTATAACTGTTTTTAACCTATTTATAAAGGTTGTAATGTAACATTTTTAAGTAAAAAGAGAGAATAAACAAGTTGGGAAAACCAAAATATTACCTCTCCGAGTCAAGAGGTCTACTACTACAAACTTATTTACCTAGATATGGAATTATTTCTCTTTTTTTGAAGTAAAAATTTACATATTATTGAAGCAGTATTTCAAGCATTGCGAATATACAGTAAAGCAGACGACATTTTACATCAAATAAGGATAAATCTTGGACACATGGAAATCAGTCAATGGTGAAAAGAACAGGAAATGTGTTTGTAAAGGCCCAATTGTCTACGCTCCAGCTGTTTACCTGATATACTCATAGCTACATTCACAACTGGTTTGCAGTGTAAACACTATCGTCTTGTCTCACCTCAACAATGTTTTTAGTTTGCCAACATGCTTGTTAAGGTTAAATAACACCAAAGCTGATTTGTGGTTAGACGCACTGAAAGTCTTGCGCACCATAAAAATATTGAACACTCTGTAGCTACTACCCGTTTAACATTAGCTCTTTCACTGGTCTAATTGCCACCATGATCTTTTCTCCTATTATAATATCTAACCCTGATTGTTTAAACGTGTATTTAACTTTCGGCTCACTCTGAACCGTTAATGTCTCTTCAATACAGACACGAAAACCTAAACCCATAGTTTACTACACCTTGGGCCTCAATTATACACTCTTTTGTTTACTAGGCCTATTACGGTTAATACTTGATTTAACCGACAGAGTGTAAGCCTTAGCGTTTATCTTGTAATAATAAAAGCATGGATTATTCTATATACAGATGTAGTATAGCTTAAGTAATATATAAACAGCCATTTCAAATAATAATATTAAAAAATGTCCTTGGAATATCAAAATGAAACAGAGCTTTCAAGCTACAAAACTACTAAAGGCACCGTAATTACGAAAAATACTTCCACATATTCACATTATATTATGGAAAAAGGGAAATTAAGGTTCTGTATGATTTCTTAACACATCAACACAAGGCTAACTGCTAACGCGACGCACTAGTGTAACAATGGACGGACACACACAGACAAAAACATAGACTGCTTTTTAACTCTTTCCGTATTAATTTTGAGTTGAGAAACAAGATTATCTTAAATATTAAAATAAATATAATTAATATTAAATATTTTCTTCGTTAGTTGTTCGCCTTATTGAGCGTTACATCGTTTTGATTAATAACAATTAAACATTCTTGAGAGACTTGACTAATATTGGCGTTTGAAATGAAGCATACGCCGGTTGCTTCGCCTTACTGAAATAGGTAGTATATAAGGGTGTCGAACTACAGAAAAAAGCAAGAACAACCGCAATTGCGAAAACCTTTGGTGGACAACCCACCCTAGGGAGGCTAGACGTTTCTCGTAACCCTAGCTGATCGCCGCGAATGTCTTAAACCAAACGATGACGATGGAGTTAGAAGCCAATGAGACAGATTGGTGTCTATGTGGAATAGACGGAAGACCAGTAGATGGTGGTGTTTAGAAGCCAGTATGTACAGACTGGTGTCCAAGTCGGATGGACAAAGACCAGAAGATGGTGGTGATTAGAAGCCAGTATGTAAAGAATGGTGTCCATGTGGGATGGACGAAGACCAAAAGATGGTGGTGATTAGAAGCCAGTAAGTACAGACTGGTGTCCGTGTGGGATGGACAAAGACCAGAAGATGGTGGTGATTAGAAGCCAGTAAGTACAGACTGGTGTCCGTGTGGGATGGACAAAGACCAGAAGATGGTGGTGTGAGAACTCAAGTAGAGGAGCAATTTCCGTGACTGTGAAAGCAGTTCGGAAATGGCGAACACGTTTGCTCCGATTTGTAAACTGCGAACGCGGTCACGTGGGGTCTGACAGACACACACACAGACAGACACAGACACAGACACGTCCAGTGTAAAACCTCTCCGTGACGTCATCGTCACTCGGAGAGGTAAAAAGCATGCTTCATAAAGTACGTCCACGAATTTTTTTACAACCATTTCCTTCAACGCAACACTGTGACGAACGTCTTTGGGTTGTGAGACTTAGTTTATGAACGATCCTCAACCCTTAAAAGCAATAAGTAACGTGACGAAAATCTCTAACCACCTTCCCCTCTCGTCACACTCCATGACTTGTGTGCGAGCTCATGAACGATACAGTATTGAAATCCTAATTTGAACTCATCATTGCGGACTCTGCAACAGTTTAAAAGATAATTAAGGTTTTTTGCAAGCGTACCTCTTCCCAGATTCAATAGGAAATCCCTTCTTTCCTAGAATCAATCTTGGGATTTAGAAGGATATATCCGATTTCAATTCTCTTATTTAAACAGGCTTTCCGCCTAGAGTTTGCCGTGTTTGTAGTGAGACTAAAGGTGGATGTCCACGGGAATCACTTCAAAAGTCGTGATTGTTCAAATCGCCTGATTTTGAGGGACGTTGGAGGCTTGGAGCGTTGCTTGCGTCAAACATTCAATAGCTTTATGTTTGCCGTAGCCTTCGTGTGGAGTTTAAATGATGATGGGTGACATGCGCACTGCATTTCTCCCGGGTACCTTGCGCACTCCCCTACCCTTCTGTAGGAGATTTTTAAGTGCTGGCGCGTAGCGCCATAGTTTTTGTTTGAAAACTAGCTTCTATTTTTAAGACAGAGGGGGAGTCCTTTGCGGTTCTGTACTGTATGACCCTACCTAAACGCTGAGGATGCTGGGAAGACTTCGTTCCCGTAGGTAGGGATACAGAGGAAACGGTATAGGTATGGGAGTTACCAGTATATTTTAGTTCTTCAAATTTATTAACTGGAATACCTTGAAATTCACGGTTGACTTTTCTAGCTCGGTCAGCGCGTGTGCAAGAGAGAATTTTCGCACGAAACATAGGCAAACGATGTCAGTGGACATCCGCCTTAAAATCTGTTTTACTAGTATCGCAAACTCGCAGGATAAACGGATTAAATAACAAAATTTTTCATTTCAACGCTCGAAACCTCGAGGGTGAAAAGCCAAAGAGCCGGCCGGCTTGGGTTTCACCCATAAACTAAAATCGATTATGACCGGCCAGGAGACAGATAGCGCGTCGAGAGCTGGCTTACTGCATGGGGCAAAGGCCACAGAATAAATAATGGACTTTAAGAAAGAGGTCGGTCATTTGCAACAAAAAAAATTACAAATCCATAAAATTTACACAAAAACTTTTAAAAGTTTGGGCACCTCTCAGGTTGCATTCCATTGGTTTTCGGTTTTTGTCATCAACGTCTCGCAGGGCGTTCAGTGCACATACCAAAGATATTGGTTAAGAAGTACGTATGACCGATTTTCCTCGCTGAACGCCGTCAACAACACGTCCTACTCTTTCCTTATTTGGACGATTGCAAGTATCCAAAAGTATGAAATAGAAAAGATGGATTTTCAGTCAAATATTGTTGAAACATCGTAAAGTAAACGATTAGAGTGTTTTAATTAAATCGAGCATTTTCTTCTTATTTATTATTTAAAAAAAAGGGGTCATACGTAAAACACTCAAACCTTAACTTTAAAACCGTTACCAGGACAGTAAAATGTCATAGAACATTTTTGACCCAAAATCGTCCAAAGAACACGCCCCATAATATGTGATGGATTTTGCAATATCACCCTGTATAGATAAAGTTTTTCAATTTAATTTTATTAAATATAAAAATCCTCAAAGCCTCTAAAACGTAAAACCGTTTCATAGCCCAAAAATCCATCGCATTTGAAAAATCCAAAAACATTTTTATATCTGAATGACCAACCCCTCGACATTAAGCCTAATCCTTTATATCCAGGAAAAATTGTATGTAGGGCTGGTTGTATTTCTTAACGGACAGGGAGATGATTATAGTACGCCTGAACTAGAGCATAGAGGAGGTCAAAGGTTATTTCCAAACGGAGCTCAAAACACCCCCCCCCCACTCTTGTCCCCGGATATTGGGCGACTCAAGGTCAACTTCCGGTTTCCCATTAACCCGCCGGAAGCGCGGACCGCCGTTCCTTTTCAAAATCACTTTGCTGACATCGGAGAAAGTAGTTTGTCTGAAAATAAGGATCGGAACTCCCAACCAGCGTCCAAGAGGTAGTACTTTGTTTCTATTGTAATTATACAAAATCCCTGGGGATGAAACACTATGAGGTCACTCAATATAAAGTATATAGCGAGGAAATTGGTTGACCTGGAATTAAAGGACATCGTTAATTATTAATCATAATTGGGGTATATTAAAGTTTCACTTCAATTGCAATACTGGTTAATTTTTTGGGTAAGTTTATAAGAAACTGATAACGTTGAAAGATACATATGGATTGGGCTGTAGCTTTGGTCCCATTGAACCGAATTCCCATTCGACAGAAGGGGTTTTTTTTGGGGTCCCATTCGACCGAACGTAGCCAAAGGTGCGATTTTATTATAGTCCCATTGGACCGAAATTCTATTGAACTGGAAGAAGACATACTGTGTGGTTTTGCATTAATTTCACAACTTATTATTGTTAAAATAAATGTGAGTTGAAAATGTATTACTGCACTTATTTTAACTACGTTTTAATTACGGCGAACCTCACCTAACCTAACCAAACGTAACCTAACCTAACCTAACCTAACCCAACCCAACCTTGTTTGGAGGTAAAAAGATTATTTATATGAGTATTAAAAGCCCGCCTCTTACCACGAACAATTTATTAGCAATAATAGAAATATTTTGGAAAAGATGTCAGATAATTAATTGGAGAATATTTTGGAAAAGGTGGCAGCTAATTAATAGGAGAATATTTTGGAAAAGGTGGCAGCTAATTAATAGGAAAATCTTTTGGAAAAGGTGGCAGATAATTAATAGGAGAATATTTTAGAAAAGGTGGTAGCTAATTAAAAGGAGAATATTTTGGAAATGTGGCAGCTAATTAGTAGAATGTTTTGGTAAAGGTTGCAGCTAATTAATAGGAGAATATTTTGGAAAAGGTGGCAGCTAATTAATAGGAGAATGTTTTGGAAAAGGTGGTAGCTAATTAAAAGTAGAATATTTTGGAAAATGTGGTAGCTAATTAGTAAGAGAATGTTTTGGAAAAGGTTGCAGCTAATTAATAGGAGAATATTTTTAAAAAAAGTGGCAGCTAATTAATAGGAGAATGTTTTGGAAAAGGTGGTAGCTATTTAAAGGGAGAACATTTTGGAAAAGGTGTCAACGAATTATTGGAACCAAACCAAACCAAACCAAACCTAAACTAATCTAATCTAATCTAATCTAAGCTAACCTAACCTAACCTAACCTAACCCACCCGAAACCAAAATATTAAAATTTTAATTTAAAATTTAAAGACATTGATGGAACTACCATTAAGACTGTACTTCATTTTAAGCACAATTTGTGTATTAATTCTATATATCTCTTGCCTTGAATGGAATGAAAGTGAGCGTTTTAATTAGTATCACGAAACATTTACTTTTAATATTATTATCATACCTTTCGGAGATTCGAACCAACAACCTATCGCTACGCAGTCCAACATCGTATCCACTACACCACCGAATCGCTGACGGCTAAAGTGTTTCAAGTTATATTCATGTATTTTTTAGGGGCATATTCGGACGATTGGGATTTCGGTCCATCGGGAATATAGCCATTGGGCTGGAAACCTAAAATCATTGCGGGATATTCGGTCGAATGGGATTTCGGTCCATTGGGAATTCGGTTGAAAGGAACGATACCGGGCTGCAGTGCAGTGATCTAATTTTACCCCATTATTACGCATATTTGTATCACCGTAATATTGGAAAGTGCAAATGTATGAGCTCTTATGTTCTTGGATCTTATATGGGTGCTGAGTTTTACCATAAGATGAGGTTTGGTTTTACTGAATTTTACTATTTTCTGGTTATGGTGTATAGAGACTTGAGTGAGAAGCATTATATCTTAAATTACCGATATTTTACCAAATATCGTCTTAAATTACCGATATTTTACCAAATATCGTCTTAAATTACCGATATTTTACCAAATATCGTCTTAAATTACCGATATTTTACCAAATATCGTCTTAAATTACCTTTATTTTACCAAAAATCATCTTAAATTATCGGTATTTTACCAAACATTGTCTTAAATTACCGGTATTTTACCAAATATCGTCTTAAATTACCTTTATTTTACCAAAAATCATCTTAAATTATCGGTATTTTACCAAACATTGTCTTAAATTACCGGTATTTTACCAAATATAGCCTTAAATTACCGGTATTTTACCAAATATAGCCTTAAATTACCGATATTTTACCAAATATTTTCGTAAATTACCGATATTTTACCAAATATCGTCTTAAATCACCGATATTTTACCAAATATTGTCTTAAATTACCGGTAATTTACCGATTACAGTCCTAATTTACCAAATACCGTTGTATATTATCGGTATTTTACCGATTACAGTCCTAATTTACCAAATACCGTTGTATATTATCGGTATTTTACCGATTACAGTCCTAATTTACCAAATACCGTTGTATATTATCGATAATTTACCGAATACTGTCCAAGAATACTTTATTCGTTAAATTACCGACCGGTATTTTACAACTACTTTAAAAATTACCGTTAATTCACCGAAAACCGTTGTAAAATACCCATTTATAACACAACATAATTTTTCTACGATAATTGTCACATTTCATAGTATTCTTGGAGCTCAAAACTTATATTTTAATCCTTTATTTACAAGAACATTGAATCGATTATTTACTAGTAATTAGCAGCGTAATTTTACCGTGGCGATATCAAAGATATTAATATTTTTGACGCTGAAAAATTACATCTACAAAAAGTAATTTCACTCTTCCTCAATTATGAATTGGTAATTTACTACTAAATTACCCTACAATTATCATACAATTACGGTAAATTCACATCTCTACGGGTAAATTAGTAATTCAAAACGTAATCTTGAAGCAATAAACGTTTAACGAAAATAATGTCATTCGAAAATTATTTTCTTAACGCAACTTTAACCCTATCTAAACCTTAACTCAAGGATATCGTAAACCTTGCACGTAGTACAGAGTTACTCTGAAACACATTAACAATAACAATCTATCTTTATAGCCTCATTTATCCGCACGAGAAATAAGCTAGAAAAAAAGGTATCCAATAGCTTACTTTCTTACAAAGTGCCTTAGATGCTAGAATGGCAGGCAAAAAAAACAATAACAGGATTTTGTCCAGAACATAAAAACTGCCTTGTATCACGCATCATACTTGACCGCGACTCTGTGTTGAAAATCATATTCACCCCACCTTTGACTGTACTGTAAAATAACAATGGGATATGGGGAGATGGAGTTTGAGAAAACTGACTCCGAGAAAAGTACTTTCACTATTTTGTTCGTTAACGAGTTGCGGGCCAAAGTCGTAAAATCGTGAGAGATTTCGACACTATGTTTCGAATCATCCGGGTTTTGCGCGATGCACGCTGTTTTAACAAATTCCGGGATACTCAAACCTCAAAGTCACCAAGATCCATTGCATCTTTTAAAGGAATATGTCTATAAAGTCTATCATCATACAGAATGTTGCAAAAACGATGGTATAACTGAAGTGCAGACTGTGCAGTGAACGATTTGGGTCAAAAATGTTCCAATTTCGATGGGCAGTGTCGAGATAGCACCACGGTCCAGGGCCGGAAATATACACAGGACACTGGAAATTGTCCAGTAAAGTTTTAAAACGTCCCATAATTTTTTTAAAAACTAAGGGGTCACTGGACGAATGACCAGTAAATTTTTCCGAAGTTTTGATAGCTTGACTATGAAGACGCGACACAATTTTTACGCACTCCAATGTCCTATAAATTTTCCAGTCAAACGGGGTATCATTGGGCACATGACCTATAAGAATTTTTTCTTATTTCCAGCCCTGCGCACCACCCTAGTAAGTACTAAGTAGGGCAATAGCACACTTGGTCATGCTTTAGTTTCGCGTGATCGAGTGAGCTAAGCTTTAGCAGACGATATATGAAAGGTTTTAGGATTCTTGGCGGTATTTGTCATTTTGGATTCGGCTATTTTAGTATTAAAAAGTGGTGGTTCAAAAATTACCTTTTTGTGACTCGTTTTAAATCATCTGCTTTCAAGTATCTACTTGAAAATGAATGTACTGACGCGACCGAAGTCACAGAAATGAAACTAACGAGGGGATCGACATGAACGTAAGTCTTTACTCTAATCTGAATAGGCCATTAGAGGTCATCTGTAAGTCACTCCATTAATAACTAGTAAACGGTTGCCCTTAAGGCAAAAGGTCACTAGATAGAACACACGGTAGACCGTACTTCGGTTCAACCACCCTTTAGGAACCCCATGTATATAAAGGTGCTTTGGCGATATATTGGTATATGAACTCATGTGAAATTTCACAGCTTTTATAAGATAGACCGTAATGGTGACGTAAACGAGGTCATAATAATCCACCTAATTCCCTATCACCGGAAGTTAGGCTTATCTCGGGATTCGTGGAGGGGAGTAACGGGTAGAAATTCGTATGTTGTCTGCTACAAAGGTCAAAAATATGTACTGTAGCAGAAGCAGACGACAGACGAATTTTATTCCCGTTACTCCCCTCCACGAATCCCGAGATAAGCCTAACTTCCGGTGATAGGTAATAAGGTGGATTGGTAATATGATTTCCAAATGGACCATTCCATTAAATAATTGCAGAGAAACCAAGGCACATACATAGGCAGGGTCACCACCATCGTAGGTTATTTATTTCCCTCTAGTCAAGAGGCAACGCCAGACGGAGCCCCTTCACTACACGCAGGAGGATAGCCGACTCGGGCTGCCTCTCGCGGTGCTTTATGGCCCTAGGGAAATAAACCAAGAATGCGCTTTAGTTATGCAATAGTCTATAGGGAATTAAAGCTAAAAATAGAAAAATATACACATTCCACTTATACTTAAGTATCTCTTTATGCCAAGAATAGTATGGGTATGTTTTAACTGTTTTATGACATAATGATTACATTCTGAGCAAGATTTATCTTAGAGCAAATTCGGAGTGAATCAGTTTGATCGTGTCTTTTGCTTTTGTTTCCCAATACGGAAATCTAACAGATTTTACTTGTGGAAGAAGACATTGCCGGGGTCTTAGACTATTGCACTTATTTGGCTTCAGTTCTATTAGGTTTTTAGATGAGATGGACTGTAGCAAGATTTTGACTTTTTTTTTTGTTAGAGAATGGAGGTTCAGATGCAAGAAATATACATTTTCTTAAATTTATGGGTAATTTCGAGTTAACTGCAAACATTCAGAAATTTTAAAATAACGATATATTTAGCCACATCGCGTACGAATTAAAATTCCCCTGTTATGTCCAGTAACTCCTGTTCATTTATTTAGGCCTACACTAAAATTTAATGCACTTTGAATCACAACAGGTACTTATGGTTTCTATCCCTTAAGCACTTATAGTTATAACACAATTGTGGTGCTGATAAAGTCACTTTGTTTACGACCCAAAAGAAAATTGAAACACGATTCTTGGAAAAAATATATTTTATCAGTCGTATTCGTACTTCGCTAATCAAAATATCATTCAGAGAAGCTCGAGTTTTATTTTTAAGTTAGAAAAAGATGACTACGTGTCTATTATCACCTTGTCTAAGGGAATAGTTGTAACATGGCACTACATATGTTAAATCTCTTTATGAAACCTAGGAGGATATAGGGGTGAGGGAGTCTTCGACTGCCCGTTTTCCCATTGAAACGAGCTTACAGATTATCGGCCGTGGTTTCCCCCCGTTTTCACTCGTTCTGGGAGATTCTTAGCCGCGCAACTAGTTCCGCGCACATCGTCATCGGACGTCATCAGTTCGTTTCTTTTAATTTTTGGTAAACGCTTAAAGAATCGCGCTGCAATTTTTTAGTGCTTTAACGGAACATTTATCATTATTTTATTTTTTATTAATAGTAAATTATGGTTCTTAGATAAAACTGAAGTAAAGGTAACGGTTTTTTACTCTTTCCCTACACCTACACCTAAACTAAATAAGTGTTTAAGATGGATTAAAGATTGTGGGAGAGTCGAGTTAACGCCCGATAAAATTAAAAAATATCACTGCATGTGGCAGTGAGCACGTAATATAGGCGGCGTTGCTTCTCCTTCTAAGGCCTAAGCTAGCATGAAGCACCCGCTATTTTTTGAAAGGGGATTTGCGTGGTCACGTGATGCGCGTAACCAATGTAACTAGGTGCGCGTGCACGAATCTCCCATCGGAGAGACCGAAGTCTGAGCTCAAAGAATAGGCAGTCGAAGACTCCCTCACCCTTATATCCTCCTAGATGAAACCAGGGATAGATTCTATTTTAGAAGTAGGAATGGAGAACGGTTAGTAATTACTTAGTCCGACTCACTCGTAGCCCAGTAAAGAGCCCTTCCCTCCAACACGTAACGAAAAGTTTAAATTATCTTATTGGCTCACTTAAACTACGTTTTGATGACGTTGCTGACGGTCCCGGGGGCGGCGAGAAATACGTAATTCCTTTTTACCTCTGTCGCTATGACCCGCCTCTTCTTTCATACCCGTGGAAGGGGATCCGGGACTTTGACGCGCACCCACATTACTCTGTTCTCCATTCCTACTTCTAAAATTAAACCTATCCCTGATGAAACCAAAATGTTGCTCAAGCATCGTAGAACATACTTACCTGGAATAGACAGACCTGTTTATGAATGTTTGACCACCTGACATAATTGGAAAATTCCTATTTTTTCAAACTGATCTCTAAATACAGTCAAACCTTTACATTTTAACATTTCAAAGATTTATTATTTCTTAGATAGTTAATATGGCAACGTATATAATGAACAAAAAATTAGAATGTCACAGATATTTCATTAGAAACGGTTATAACTTAATTAAATCAAACAGGAAGCTTAAGCATTTTAATTTATTTCGTGGAGAATGTTTTTCCCAAACATTTCGAAAATACTTTTGAGGAATCTCTGGCAAATATCTGTTTCCAATTGATCAAAGAAATCAGCTCCTAGGTCATAATGATGGGCAGCTACGAATTTCACTACTGCTCTTTGAAGATAGCCTGACTCGTATATTACCGCTGAATGAATTACATCAGCAGCGTTCCTCACAGAAATATCGGACGCTATGCTTTTAAAATTAAGTTCAGCTAGCTAATTGGACCAAGTCATCTTGCGACTTATTGCCACTTATCTTCGACACACATACTCTTCAAATCTGGTAAAATACAGAGGTGGGCGGCTTCTAGCAGTCGAAAATGGGTGTCATCAATGTTGGGGGATTTCTGACCAGTGTAGAAGAAATGCAACAGGTCCTCAACCACTGGGGCGTCGAAAACGCCAGTCCAGTCGACGGAATTCGTTTGACTTTCTTTCATTTCCGTTTGGAACATTTTCTTGAAATACTCTGAATGCGACGCCAGCACAAGCTTGTGACAAGGAAATTCCCGATCCTTGGTTTTGATGATCATGTCTGTTAGGATGCCTTCGTCCAACAAAGTCTTTGGCTTCTTGAAAGGGTTATCCTCTTCGCTCGAAGCTATGGTGATACAGATATCTATTTCTTTTTTGACAGTATTTCTATATTCATTACCGATGTAGTACATGTAGGGAAAGTTGAATTCATTGAATAGTGAGCCTTTCATGTGTCCGTATCGGCTTGAAAACTTGTCTTTTTCATTACTGTAAACTTCCACTTTGCAATAACATTCTGCGTACATCAGATCTGAATTCATTGCAGAACCACTAAGATTCATGAACCATTCGTAATTCGTATTGGTATATGAATATTTTACTTTCCACTTATGTAACTCATCGCCATGTTGATCATACGCTTCAATATTTAGCATCCATTCACCATCCCGTTCTATTTTTTGCCGAAACGTTTGTTTTCTAATTTTAAAAATTCTTTTGGCTTCGGTGGACATTATTTGACATTAAGAGCAACTTCAAACAATAATTTTTAGCCTCTTTAGATAATCAAATAACGCGTGTTTTTTCTAACAACCGTTCAAGCTGAGCCTGAGTGACAATCTGATCCAATGTCGACTGGTTATACTGGAGTCTAGACTTTATCTAATCGCGTCTTTTTTTATTATAGATTATTGAATAGAAACACTGTCTTCCTTTTAATTAATACCAGAAGTTTTTGACTTCTTATCCTGAGAAATATTGGACTCTAACCATATCCGGAACCATCTCTGTTAGCCAACTTCTTATTAGGTCCGATCACCGCGCCACCTACGGCGTTTCCCTCATTTTGAGCTGGCAGGCAGATTTGCGCGCCAGCAGCGGACTAGTAACGAAACTTTAAGGCGTGTCCTATGGTTTGAGGTAACGAATCAGAAACGGTGACAAGAACAGCTGTTAATAGAGTTTGCTAGAAATTCCGGTCAAACTAGTGTGGGTCCTAGGCCCACAGATTGTAATGGATTTTCGTAGAGTTCTAGCCAGACGGCTTTTCAACGACTGGCGCTGAAGAAGTTTTGAAGACGCCCCACAGTTTGAGTGCCACAGGCTCTCGGCGTGTGATTTTTTTCAGTAGATTAGATAGTTTTCCTAGTGGGGAGGAAACTTTCGACCCCCTTTTACGATTGCCATAGGCAATTTTGACTTGCAGGGATGGATACTATATAATGCCTTAGTGTCCAATACTTCCCAGGATAAGAAGTCATGAACTTCTGTTAATACTCCATTAAATTTCTTCTTTATTAAACTAGTAACAAATAACAACGGAAGTAAATAAGACATTGAGTATAATATCTTCGAATATTTGCTTTTATGCGATAGCATTTTATCTTTTATTTTTTTTGCACTTTATGGGTTTGCAAAAGTATTGCAATTACCCTTTCAAGCTAGCTGGTTGTCTGGAAAAGTTAATTTTATTAGTGTGCGGAATTCGTAAACTTTTCAGAAGTACTCGGAACCACTCCACTATCTAATCAATTTCTTAAACTCTATATTACCTACACAATTGTTTCGAAAATTAATTTAGAAATAGTGTGTTAAAAAGCATACTTACGTTATACTTACGTTTGTTATTATATTGGATATATAATATAAACAAAAATTTAAATTTCAGCAAATATTCTTTATTTTTAATATCAAATTTCACGTCATGCTTTTCGTTCTGTATCCTTTGGAAATTAGAAAGCATCTCTTAAAAAATTTAAAAAAACAGTTTTGATCCAAAAATAGAACATTATGATAAAATATGGCTAGAAATGCTACCAAATGTTTAATTCGAAGCTTTTAAAACTTATCTCAATCAACAAGAATGTTTTTCCTGAACATTTCGAAAAAACTTTTGAATAATTCTTCGTAATCGTTTCGTTCTAAATTATCCAAGAAATTTGTAGCTAATACATCATCCCAATGGTGAGCGATAAACCTCAATAACCCTCTCCTCAAATGCTTTGATTCGTACGTTAGCGCTGACTGAAGTACACAATCTACATTCTCCATGGAAATATTTGGTATTATGCTGTTCACACACATGACCTTCAAATCGGGTAAAAGACAGAGGTGGGCGGCTTTTAACAGTTCGAAATGGTTTTCCCGAATGTTGGTTGGGTTTTCACCAGTGTAGAGGAAATGCAACAAATCCTTGACCACTGGGGCGTCAAAAATCCCAGTCCAGTCGACGGAGTTCGTTTGACTTTCCTTCATATCGGTTTGAAACATTTTCTTGAAATATTCGGAATGCGACGCCAACATGAACTTGTGACATGGAAATTCCTGATCCTTGGTTTTGATGATCGTGTCTGTTAAGATTCCTTCATCCAACAAAGTCTTATGTCTTTCGATAAACGTTTTCTCGTCGCACGAAGCAATGGTGAAAATGATTTCGATTGCTTTGTAAGGTTGTGATGAACTATCGCAACCCTATAAGTAGTGAAAGTATTGTAAGTTGAATTCATTGAACGTTGGGTCATTCATGCATTCCTTGTGGATCGTGAATTTTTCATCATTACTGCAGAGTTGTACCTTGCAATAGCATCTTTTGTACTTCACATCTCTATCCTTTACATACCTGCTCAAATACACGAACCACTTTCTATCAATAGAACTATAGTAATTCTCCATTTTCCACGGGTGTACTTCGTCTCCATCTTGATCATGCGCTTCAATATCTATTGTCCATTGAGTATCCCTTAATATTTTTTGCCGAAACCTTTGCTTTCTTATATTGAAAATTCTTTGGGTTGATGTCGCTTCGGTGGCCATAATTTAGCGTCAAATAATTATTTTCGTACCCTAAGCCTATCAATAATTATACAACACGTACTGGTTTTATCAACCGTTCAACTGGAGCGCGAATGACAATGTGACCTAGCGTGGACAGATTAGACTAGACCTTATCTAATCGTAGCTTTATCTTTTCCAAAGAATATGGATTATTTAGCTTCTTTCGATAATCAAATAACGCGTATTGTTTTAACAACCGTTCAAGTTGAGTGTGAGTGACAATCTGATCCAGTGTCGACTGGTTAGATAGTTTAGGCTAGAGTCAAGACGTTATCTAATCGCGGGTTTTTTTTTTTAAGAATATAGATTATGGAATTGAAACACTGCCTTCCTTTTAAATAATACTCCATTAAATTTCTTCTTTACTAAACTAGTAACAAGTAACAACGGAAGTAAATAAGACATTGAGTATATATAATATCTTTGAATATATACATTAGAGGTAGTATCAAGTCTTATCTAATTGAGCTACCGCTCTCCAAGAATTTGCTTTTATATTTTTAATTTTTATATTTTTCACACTTTATGGGTTAGCAAAAGTATTACATTTACTATTTCAAGCTGGCTGGTTGTCTGGAAAAGTTCCTTTTTAGTGTGCTTAATTGGTAATCTTTTCAGAAGTACTCGGAACCCCTCCACTATCTGATCAAATTCTTAAACTGTACATTACCAGCACTATTGTTTCCAAAAATTACTTTCCCAATACTGTTTTAGAAGCAAAGTTACGGTTGTTATTATATTTGAAATATAATAAAACAGAAATTAAAATTTCTGCAAATATTCACTATTTTTTCCTCTCCGAGTGACGATGACGTCACGGAATTACACTGGACGTTTCCGTGTGTGTCTGTCACCGCGTTCGCAGTTGGCAAATCGGAGCAAACGTATATGCTATATCCGGAACTGGTTCGCAGTTCCATTATCATCGTTAGGGTTAAGATGTACGCTGCGATCGGCAAGGGTTACGAGAAACGTCTAGCATCCGGTCCCAATGGTAGGGCTTCCACCAAAGGTTCACGCAATTGCGGGTTTTCTTATCATTTACTATGAATCAATCGCCTTATATACCCAAAATTTCCCAAAAGTTATTAAAGAGACATACGCTAGAATTCAAACGTCAACAACAGCTATGTTTAAAATTATTTATGGAAAAACGTTTCTTAAAACGACTTAACTAATATTAAGGTAAATTAATGACGATAAAAATAATTAATATCAATTATATTTATTCAATTATTTAAGAAAAAACGTCTCGACAGGAGAGGTTTATTTTGGTTTCCCAACTTGTTAATAACATATACAATAAAGGAAAGATTTCGCGTGGCCCTTAAAAGTTAAAAAGCATCTCTTAAAAATTTGAAAAAAAAACAGTTCTGATACGTATATGCAAATCAGAATTTAAGTAAGCTTAGGACACAATACCTACACGGTATAACGTAGGTTATTTCCCTCGCTCCAAGAGTCAACACCAGGCGGAGCTCACCTTCACTACACTAGGGAGGATAGCCAACTCGGACTTGCGGTGCTTCTTGGCGAAAGGGAAATAACTTAAAATGTTGGCCCGCCTTTGTGGCGTTTTCTTCTCTTATGGAATAATCTATACTGAATGAAAGCTGAAAATCTGCGCATTCGACTTATACTTAAGTATCTCTTTATACCAAGAATAGTATGGGTTATGTTTTAACTGTTTTGTGACATAATGATTGCGTTCTGGGCAAGATTTATCTTAGAGCAAATTCGGAGTGAATCAGTTTAATCGTGTCTTTTGCTTTTGTGTCCCAATACGGAAATCTAACAGATTTAACTTGAGGAAGAAGGCATTGCCAAGATCTTAAGTTGAAACTGCCTTACGGTTTCTCTTAGACTATTGCACTTATTTGGCTTCAGTTCCATTAGATTTTTTGATGAGATGGACTGTAGCAAGATTTCAGGATCTGCAATCATTCAGAAATTTCAAAATAACGAGAAATTTTAGCCACATCGGATACGATGTCTCTTGACAGCACGTACCAGGCTACGTTACATAGAGACCTAGGTTTGCGCGTGCTGACAACCGATGTTGTAACAGAGTATATACAGAATAAGCTGTCGTTCGAGATAGGGAGTTGCCGATCCTGTAGAGTGAAAACAAATTTCCTCACGCGCATTCTTCATCCATGTTTAAATATTGATCAAGCATATTTTTGTAATCAGAAGAGTTTAAATACTCAAAAAAGCAAGGTTTTCTTTAGATTTGAGATAATTTTTAAGCAACGTCGCTATTCCTTTAAGTAAACATAGAAAAACTAATTGAATCATACCATATACGGTAAAACCTCTCGATTATCAGCTGGTCTCAGGTAAACTTTACACAGGGAAGAGTAGGCGTATGAACACGCCGTGTTATTTGTCGTTGGGAAAGATTAGGGAACGTGTGTTATTTAAAATATGTTTTTCTATCCACACAAAACATTTTTTTATATTTGATACCTTTTTATGAATGTTTTACGTCTGATACTAAACCACGTAGTTTATTCATATTTATATTTATTAAAACACGAATCCAAATACAATCAAAGCTTTAGAACAAAACATTTCAAAGGGTTAAAAAATTTTACTTGAAAAATGAAACATTTTTTTTTAAATTTTTCGAAAGAGCATATCAAAAATGAATATTTTTTATTACAATTATAAACCGCTCTTTAGAATAAAAAGGGGAAAAACTTAAATCCAAAAATAAAATATTATGATAAAATATGGCTAAGTAATTGAAGATATTAAAACTTATTTCAATCATCAAGAATGTCTTCCCTGAACAGTTCGATAACACTTTTGAATAATTCTTCGTAATCGTTTCGTTCCAATTTTTTCAAGAAATCTGTAGCTAATATATCATCCCAATGGGCAGCGATGAACATCAATAACCCTCTTCTCAAATGCTTTGATTCGTACGTTAGCGCTGACTGAAGTACACAATCTAAATTATCCATGGAAATATTAGGTATATGCTCATCACACACAAGACCTTCAAATCGGGTAAAAGACAGAGGTGGGCGACTTTTAACAGTTCGAAATGGTTTTCCACAATGTTGGGGGGGTTTTGACCGGTGTAGAGGAAATGCTACAAATCCTTGACCACTTGGGCGTCAAAAATCCCAGTCCAGTCGACGGAGTTCGTTTGACTTTCCTTCATATCGGTTTGGAACATTTTCTTGAAATATTCGGAATGCGACGCCAAGACGAACTTGTGACAAGGAAATTCCTGATCCTTAGTTTTGATGATTGTGTCTGTTAAGATTCCTTCATCCAACAAAGTCTCATGTCTTTCGATAAACTTTTTCTCGTCGCACGAAGCAATGGTGAAAATGATTTCGAATTCATGGTCACAATCATTTAAGTAGTAAATGCTGTTAAAGTCGAATTGATTGAACATTGGGTCATGCATGTATCCCTTGTGGATCGTGGATTTTTCGTCATTACTGTAAAGTTGTACCTTGCAATAGCATCTTTTGTACATCACATCTCTATTCTTTGCATACCCGCAAAAATCCAAGGAACACTTATTACCATAAGAATTGTAGTAATTCTCAATTATCCACGGGTGTACTTCATCTCCAACTTGATGATGCACTTCAATATCTATTGTCCATTGCATTTCCCCTGTTATTTTTTGCCGAAACCATTGCTTTCTTATATTGAAAATTCTTTGGGTTGATGTCGCTTCGGTGGCCATAATTTAGCGTCAAATAATTATTTTCGTACCTTAAGCCTATCAATAATTATACAACACGTACTGGTTGTATCAACCGTTCCACTGGAGCGCGAATGACAATGTGACCTAGCGTAGACAGATTAGACTAAACCTCATGTAATCGTGGCTTTAGATTTACAAACAAGTTGGGAAAACCAAAATATTACCTCTCCGAGTCAAGACGACTACTTACAAACTTATTAACCCAGATATGGAAATGTTTCTTAAGTTAAAATTTATGAAATATTAAAGCAGTATACAAAGCATAGCAAATATACTGTAAATCAGACGACATTTTACATCCAATAATGTTATACTTGTACACATTAAAATCATCCGATGGGGGAGAAACGGGAAATGAAGAGATAAAACTTTGGAGGGATACTACCTTTACGTGTTTGTAAAGGCCCAATTTTCTACTCCTCAACTGTATGCCCTCTATGTTCAAAGCCATATTCACAACAGGGTTGCCATATAAACACTATCCTCTCGTTTCACCTCAACGATTTTCTTAGTTTGTCAACATGACTTAACGTTACATAACATCAAAGCTTATTTGTGGCTACACACACTGAAAGTAAATGCGTACCATAAAAAGCATGAAAACACGAAGCTATTATCCGATTACGATCAGACCTTTCACTGGTCTGGGCTGCGTTCAGCAGAGCTCACCAAAAAAGACAGCGGATTTTGGAAATGTTTACCGGTGAGCTCTGTCGTCATAGCTTTGCTCCGGTCTTGGGCGTTTTATAAATGACTCTAGCGCAATAAAGCGTGCAAGGTACCAAGGCTTAACAAAAATTGTATGATAACATATTTATAGAGATAGATAACAACTTTTATAATTAAAATTAGAAACTAACATATCTCTTAAAATTCTCCCGTCACCAACTGGTTTCACGCTAATTAAATAGCTATAGTCCCATAGAGCTATTTGTATTAAATCATCCATGGTTTTTTCGCCAAGCTGAGAACTACACGTTTTACGTCACGTTATCCAAAAAGCCGACTATTTTCTTTGAAGACCGCGCTAGCTCAGCGCTAAGCACCGTGACGTCAAAATTCAAAAACATAATCCCGTTATGTAGGACACTGCTAACAGCGCTGGGCTCTGCTGAACGCGGCCCAGATTTCCACCATGATTATAAAATCTAAGCCTAATTATTTAATAGTGTATTTAACTTTCGGCTCACTCTGAACCGTTACAGAAACGAAAACCAAACCCAGGCGTTTACTTTTTGGTTCACTAGGCCTATTGACAAATAACAGTTCATTTGACCAACATTGCAGCGTTGCGCTTGTATTCACTTTGGGAAGGATTATGCTATAAACAGATGTAGTATAGCTTAAGTAATATATAAACATCCATTTTAAATAATAATATTAAATAAAATCTTTGGAATATCAAAATGAAATAGAGCTTTAAAGCTACAAAAGTACTAAATGCATCATAATTACGAAAAATATTTCCACATATTCATTTTATATTATGGAAAACGGGAATATTAAGGTTCTGAAGGATTTCTTTACACATCAAAACAAAAACGAACTTCTAACGCAGCGCACTAGTGTAACAACGGACGGACACATATAGACAAACACATAGACTGCTGTTTTACCCTTTCCGTATTAATTTTGAGTTTAGAGACATGATTATCTTAAATATTAAAATAAATATAATTAATATTAAATATTTTCTTCGATAGTTGTTCGCCTTATTGAGCGTTACATCGTTTTGAAAAGGAATAATTAAACATTCTTGAGAGACTTGACTAATATTGGCGTTTGAAATGAAGCATACGCCGGTTGCGTCGCCTTACTCAAATAGGTAGTATATAAGGGTGTCGAATCGCAGCTATGGATAAGAACAGCGCAATTGCGTGAACCTTTGGTGGAAGCCCCGCCATTGGAAGGCCAGACGTTTCTCGTAACCCTGGCCGATCGCCGCGATGATGATGGAGTAGAAGCCAGGTGTACAGACTGGTGTCCATGTGGGATGGACAAAAACAAAGACCAGAAGATGGTGGTGTTAGAAGCCAGGTGTAGAGACTGGTGTCCATGTGGGATGGACAAAATCAAAGACCAGAAGATGGTGGTGTTAGAAGCCAGGTGTACAGACTGGTGTCCATGTGGGATGGACAAAGAGCAGCAGATGATTGTGATTAGAAGTCAGTGTGTACAGACTGGTGTAAATGTGGGATGGACAAAGACCAGAGGCTGGTGATGTTAGACAGGCAATGGAGTAATAGCCTGTAAGTGTAATACAATTTTCGAAATTACCGGAAATTGAGAACACGTTTGCTCCGATTTGCAAACTGCGAACGCGGTCACGTGGGTGTAACAACAGACAGACACACAGATACGTTGAAATTAGAACCTCTCCGTGACATACGTCACTCGGAGAGGTAAAAAATATAGATTACATAAAATAAAAACTACCTTCCCATTAAATTTCGTCTTTAAAAAACGTAAACTATTTTACGTATTCATGTGATTCCATAAAAATAATTATAACGGAAGTAAAAAAACTGGCACTGCAATGTGTTTTAATACTTGAGTTTTTGTGAGGAGATTTTTTTATTTTCTCGCTCTATATGATGTTAAAAAGTATAATATGTACCACTTCAAGCAGGCTGGCTGACTAGAGTGTTCCTTTTTTTAGCGTGCAAAATTTGTAAACTTTTCAGTTGTGTACTCGGAACCACTGCATCACCTGATCAATTTATTAAGCTCTGCATTACCAACTTAATAGTTCGGAAAATTACTTTGCCAATAATCTTTTTTTGTACAGAAAACCATTCTTATTCTAGTTGTAAATAGTTATTCAACCCTTCTTTCTCCGGGTTGTTTTAAGTGAACTTAAACCAGGTAGAGTTTCACGTCTAAACACTTAATAGCCTTATGAAGTACATGCATGATGTTGTTTTCTAAGAAACAAATAGGCTTAATGGCTATGGTTTCTTGGGCCCAACCTTGAGGAACTCAACCGAACTACTTCTCAAAATTTCCCTAGTGTTACTGATATCAGGGATAGATTTAATTTTAGAAGTAGGAATGGAAAACAGAGTAATCAGGACTCGCGTCAAAGTCCCGGACCCCCTTCCTCGGGATGGGGAAGGGGGGGGGTATGAAAGAAAAGGCGGGTCATAGCTACAGAGGTAAAAAAGGATTACGTATTTTTCGCCGTCCCCGTCAGCAACGCCATCAAAACGTAGTTTAAGTGAGCCAATAAGCTTATGTAAAATTTTCGGTACGTGTTGGAGGGAGGGGCTCTATACTGGGCTATGAGTCGGACTGAAGTATATACTAACCGTTCTCCATTCCTACTTCTAAGTTAAATCTATCTCTGCTGATATCGACTTGCAGTTAAGCCAAATTTGGTAACGAATTGCGACTATCCGTTAACTACAAGCAAATAAACCGCTTTCCCAAATATATACAATGTAAGATACTACAGTATTAATGAATTAATAATTAATCAAATTTGAATTTATATTCATTAATTTTGACAGTAAGGTTCACCATTTTCTTATCGTTAAGTACCCATTAAAATTTAAAAAGCATCTCTAGAAAATTTAAAAAAAAACGTCTGATACGAATAAGCAAATCAGAATTTAAGGAAGCTTAGGACACAATAGCTCGGTATACTAGGCTTAAATGACTTGAAGAGTGACATCAAAAGAGCCAAGTAACAAGGCTTAAACCAAACCAGCATCTGTACTGTACATATATTGAAAAAAGGTCCTTTAGAACATACAAAATATTCTTTGCCATAGGAATTTGCGGGAAGTTTAGGGTAAAAGAAAAGAGCTTTATTTAAGCACCAGGTTGCGCTGGAGCAAAGACAGGCCAGTTTCGGAGCTGAGAAGCTATCTGCACTCGCTTTGACATCTCTCCCGTTTGAACTCCGGAGCGAGACTAGGCCAGGAACGAGCTTTGCGAACACTAGAAGGATTTCTGATGGTCTTATATAAGAGAGTGAGAAGGCTTTTCTACGTTACCATAGCAACTATAAGTGTGAGATTCGTGGGTAAGGTGAAACAGAGACTAGTGAAGGATGCTCTATAACCGTATTGGGGGCGCATTCTATTCCTTCCAGCAACATTTGCTGTTCCTTTTTTTTCCAGGCTTAAGGGGTGCAAAATTGTTTAATCCGGCCCTGGTCACTTCCTCTCAGTAACCATTGGCAAACTTATGAAATATATCTTAATAAATTATGTTAGCACCAGGGGAAGATTTTAATAGTTAGTTGACTTTTCCTCAAAGTTGGGACGGTGTGAAGCCATTAATCATATTCTTCTCTAGAACCGTACCATTTTAGCTTTATGAATAACCCCTAATCAAGCATGTCTTTACTGAATTTGAATGTTTCACTCTCATAGCAATGTCCTTTGGGGTTGCCTGGGAGCGCTCCAAGATCGGTCCGTTTTTAATATTAAGTTCTATTGGAGGAGGTATGTTTTTTGGCCAGTTCCTTCGTCCTATTGATACAAATGACCTGAAATTTAACTTAGACGCGTTTCGACGTGTTTTATTATACTTAAAAGGATTCTAGCTTTCAGAAAATTTGTGTGAATAGCGCTAACTAAACTGAACTCAAATCACATCTTAAAAATTAGATTAAATAAATTTAAATTAAATGTTAAAATATTGCAGCAATGCTTTTCCAAGAAATAAAAACTAATTACAATGCTTATTATAATTAAATACGCAAAATCTATCATAGGTGGCGCTTTAAAAAAAAGTACTCGATACTTTGGGTATCGAGTATTTTTTCTCCGATACCGATACCCGGTATCGAGTACAATATTCAGTACTCGATACCGGTATCGATACCAAAAATCTTCGATACTCCCAGCCCTACTTTGGTCGCTCCGTCTCTAGAGTCGGATTGGTTGGAATCAATCTGGGAGCAAACCGAGAGGGAGCGATTTAGTCTATGGAAGACGCGTCTACGTCTCAGAGTCGCTCATTTTTTCCCAATGAAAAACGATTTTTTTCTTCCGAGCATTCCCCGAAGGAAAACGCTATAAAATCCAAATATTGCTCAACGTTTTCTCGGCTTTTGTCCATTTTTCACTAGTCTCTGCAGGATGGCGTGGTAAAGCTCCTTGCCTTGTCATCTGTAGACTTGTTTTTCTTTTCATAAAAGTTGGGACTTGGGCATTATAGAAGTTATTAGGAGCTCTTTTACGAGATGAAGATGTTGGTATGGGGAAGTATATATAGTTAGGACCAAAATCTTTCCGTGTATTGAATGTGGAAATGGGTTATTTGAGTAGATTGCAAACTCACGAACGTACTTTCAAAGGAGGCTTAAAAGTTAATTTTTTTCTTTTCAATCGAAGTTTTTAGGCTTCACTTGTTGAGTGAATTGATAATCATGCGTGGAATATATTTGGATACAATCATAAGTCTATAATATTCTGTATAAGTTCGAGTCTGAAGGATTTTTGCTATACGCTTTTTGTGTTAAAACTGCCAGTTAATCCTTTTTATGCACAAATAATTCTTCATTTCCCAAGCTCACTTCAACCTTTTGATTCATTTCTTAAGCTCACTTCGAGCATTTGAAGATGATATCCTAAACCAATTTCGAGAGTTTTAACTCCATTTCAAAGCCCAATTGGAGCTTTTTAAGCTAAGCGCACTTCACGGACATTTTCTAAGTACTGTTGAAGCGGTTATTTCACATGTGTAAACCATTTAAATTGCACTATCTCGAAGGTACTTTTTCTGAACCTCTTTGTCCTTATGAATTTTAATATAGTTCACAGCGTTTGTAGGCTACGTTTACAGTTTTCACTTTGTGACAGTTAATCTACAATTTTAAGCTACAATTAACGCAATTTTACGATTTTAAACCATAACTAATGCAACTTCACAATTTTAAGCTAAAATTAATGCAACTTCACAATTTTAAGCAAAAATTAATGCAACTTCACAATTTTAAGCTAAAGTTAACGCAACCTCACAAATTTAAGCTAAAATTAATGCAACTTCATAGTGTTAAGCTATAATTAATGCAACTTCACAATTTTAAGCTATAATTAATGCAACTTCACAATTTTAAGCTAAAATTAATGCAACTTCACAATTTTAAGGTAAAATTATTGCAACTTCACAATTTTAAGCAAAAATTAATGCAACTTCACAATTTTAAGCAAAAATTAATGCAACTTCACAATTTTAAGCATAAATTAATGCAACTTCAAAATTTTAATCTAAAATTAATGCAACTTCGCAATTTTGAGCTAAAATTAATGCAACTTCAAAATTTTAAGCTATAATTATATGCAACTTCACAATTTTAAGCCATCATTAACCCCAATTACTAAACACTTTTAAGTTATCGTTAACCCTAAAAATTTAAACTTAACCTATCAGTAGTTCACAATTTAAATTGTACATCATAAACCAACCTATTGTTTTTGAGACACGCATAGTAGAACTTATTTCAAAAAATGCCTTTGTAAATTCCTAAACTTAAGCACTACCCCATATCATTAAACAAAAACTCTACATGTCTGGCAACACATCCAAAACTTGTAATTAAATTACTACCTATAACCCAGGACTCTTAGGAGAAAGGGTAACGAAAAAAAAAGAAGATAATCTACATCTAAATGCAAAAGGGAAGCGGGAAAAAGATAAAGTTCTTTACATCAAGACTTTCCATGCGAGAAATAGCTAGCTCCAAAAGAAAACCCGTCAAAAAAGCTGTTTCAAAAATTAAATTAAGAAAAGACAGCTTCGGGTATCGCTAACCTAAATCGTTGATTTTTCTACATTTTTTTCGTTGACTGGCAAAAGTAGATGACAATGAAGTATATGTGTGATGTAAATAAATCATAAGCAGGGTGTTTCTGTGAAGTCAGCCATAAATTAAAAGGTGTGTTCTAAGGGTCAAACTTAGTGGGAAGTGTTACAGAACATTGTGTCTACCTTCTAAAACATTTAGTGACGGAGATTAGTGTTTCCAAACATTGAGTGTCCTCAAAAACAAGGAAATGGTCATAGGTGTGCAGTAAGACGTATCAGTCTTCAATAGTCTTTAATCTATGAACGTTATTGAACTATTATCTAGAACCAAGGATAGATTTAATATTCGTAGTAGGAATGGAGAACAGAGTAATGTGGACGCGCGTCAAAGTCCCGGATCCCCTTCCACGGGACGGGGGTATGAAAGAAGAGGCGGGTCATAGTGACAGAGGTAAAAAGGAATTACGTATTTTTCGCCGTTCCCGTCAGCAACGTCATCAAAATGTAGTTTAAGTGAGCCAATAAGAAAATTTAAAATTTTCGTTACGTGTTGGAGGGAGGGGCTCTATACTGGGCTACGAGTCGGACTGAAGTAAATACTAACCACTCTCCATTCTTACTCATAAAATCTATCCCTGCTAGAACGAATGCGAGTAAAAGATTTAGACGCAAGTTGCCCATCATCATTTCCAATCCATCTCACCTCTCTTATCCCTGATTAAGGATTACTTGCTAGTTATGGGTAGTCATTTTAGCATTATTAGAGGTAGCACAGGGAGGGGCTATTCACTAAACCTCTCTGTACGTCACAAAGTAATAGGAAATAAGATGTTATGAGCCCACTCCTTGGGTCATCTTGTTTCTTCTAATTTAAGGTCGAAAATAGTTCGGATTTTCAGGCATGCTCTTGGAGATTATCATAGATTTAGAAGTGCAAACCTGATAGATATAATTTGGTTTGCCTGCATACCGAATGCCTTTACAGTTATAATAATAATAATAATAATCTAAGCTTTGTCTATGAAGGGATTTCCACACTAAGCCTGTGGCTTGTTTACAGGTGGGTCCCTTTACAATGCATAGAGGGGTGGTGGCTAGCCCCTACGAAACAGCTAACCTACAGCGCCCTATACTAACTTTTACCGTTAACCTCTGCAAGTTTTGGTGGAAAGGAGAAACCGGGTTAGACCGCGGAGGAAAACTCCTTTTAACAAGCGGGGAGAGAACTTGCAAACTCTACGCAGAAGGATTTGTTCCCAGATTTTCACCCGGTGCCACAGTCCGCGATCGAACCCGGGATCCTCTTGCTGCGAGGCGAAAGCGCTAACCGCTAAGCCACCCCACTTTATAATAGTGTTAAGGGCTAAGAAGATCTTTCTTCTAATAACCAAGAAGTGATATCTAGTATATCAGGGAGAATTATAAATTCGACACATTTCTAGCTTTATCTCCAGTCCAAACGTAGGTCCAGAGTTAATCCCCACCTCTAAATTACAACCAGCATCTCATTGGTTCATGAAAACTCACGTCAGCGCGACGCGAATGACGAAAATTACAGTCATATTTTCCGACTGAGGAGAGGCTGCGAAATAGCCCGCCTCCTTTTACGTCCCCCCTTGTATTTTGAAAGGAGGACTGGGACTATGGCGCGCGAATACTTAGGCACCTTATACGTTCTCCCTATAGTAAACTAGATTTTGCTTCTTATAATAATAACTTTGTAAGTTTATATACTTTTTGTCGCGTTAGGCAAAAAACCATGAAAGAACCGAAGGGGGATGATTTTTATGGTTTCGGGGAGGTGTAACTGCCAAGGGCCAAGAGATTCTATTCTATTCTGAACTTGAAAGTTTAATCGGATAAAAGAATAGCTTCGGATCTATGGGAGAAAATGGGGTAAGGGACGTCTTGATTGAAGACTTAGCTTGAGGGATTCTAGGGTCTAAGGTTTGCCGACCCCTTGGGTAGCGCAACTTTTCCATCCCTCGTTAATACGCAAAGAGGATATTTTTGAAAAAAAAAAATTCCTTTGTGGTTGGGATGCTTAATGAGATGATGACACTTAAGGCGTTTGTTTTATGGAATTTTGGAGAGAATAATTTGAAAGAAGTATAAGGCTTATCTATCGGATGATTTTGATGACTTCATGGACATTTTTTAAAGCGTTTTTTATGACTTTGAGCACTTTGCGAGGATATTTGTTATGGATAAGTTATAATACTATAAATTTATATTTAAAATCTATTGTAGAGTTTTTATACAGGGTGTTTCTGGAAAGTCTGGCACAAATTAACAGGCATGTTCCTTGGGTCAAATGGAGTCCGAAAGGTCCAAGACGTTTTGGGGTAAAGCGCTCCGTTGCGACGTTATGGGCTCTCAAAAGTAGGCCGAAAAACAAGGAGATTTTGCAGAATTATAGCACTACTATTCTGGTTTTGACCCAATTGTTTTCGATTTTTGACCATAAGGCAATGATCGAAATAAGTTGAAACCTAGTGGAAGACCGTGAACGTGTTAAACGGCCAAAAGCGTTTATCCCTTTGTTTTTATTAATGATTGTAATTAAAGGTAAGGAAAGTAGCTCTGATATCGGTTACTTGTTTGTTCAGATGTACTGGTAACTGACCAGTCTTTTATTCTTTATTTCAAATAGACACATTACTTTTACAATAATTCGAATGAACCCCTTAAATTTTACAGTAAATCGAATCAATTCCATTAATTTTACAATAATTTGAATCAAACCCATTAAATTTACAATAGTTCGAATCAAACCCCATTACTTTTACAATAATTCGAATCGAACCCCATTACTTTTACAATAATTCGAATGAAACCCAATTACATTGTTCTACAAAAATTGTTCAAAATGGGCACCATCAACGTTTAAGCAAACTTGCGCGCGTCGTTTGAAAGATTCACGAACACGTTCGAAGATTCCTGGCGTGTTACGGATGCTATCACATCCATCAATTATCCCTTGTCGTAAGCCTTCGACATCGCGAACTTCACTTCGGTATACCAAGTCCTTGAGATGGCCCCAAAGAAAAAAATCGCATGGGTTGAGATCGAGAGATCTTGCTGGCCACGCAACAGTTCCGCCTCGACCTATCCACCTCCGGGGAAACGCGACATCAAGATATGCTCTAACTTGAAGACTAAAATGGGGCGGTGCACCATCTTGCATGAACCACATTGTTTGTCGCAGTCGTAACGGTTCGTCTTCTAAAAGCTCCGGTAAATTTTCACGCAGAAAGGTCAAGTACGCCTCCCCATTTAGCCTCGGTTGCAAAAAGTAAGGCCCATTAAATGATCTCCTACAATTCCGCACCAGACGTTCAAACTAAACTGGACTTGATGTTTCATGACAGTGGTCGCGTGCGGGTTTTGTTGCTTCTACTCGTGATAGTTATGTAAATTTTTGTAGAACAATGTAATTAGGTTTCATTCGAATTATTGTAAAAGTAATGGGGTTCGATTCGAATTATTGTAAAATTAATGGAATCGATTCGATTTATTGTAAAATTTAAGGGGTTCATTCGAATTATTGTAAAAGTAATGTGTCTAATTGAAATAAAGAATAAAAGACTGGTCAGTTACCAGTACATCTGAACAAACAAGTAACCGATATCTGAGCTACTTTCCTTACCTTTATTACAAGCGTTAATAAAAACAAAGGGATTAACGCTTTTGGCCGTTTAACACGTTCACGGTCTTCCACTAGGTTTGAACTTATTTTGATCATTGCTTTATGTTCAATAATCGAAAACAATTGGGTCAAAACCACAATACTAGTGCTATAATTCTGCAAGATCTCCTTGTTTTTCGGCCTTCTTTTGAGAGCCCATAACGTCGCAACGGAGCGCTTTACCCCAAAACGTCATAGGACCTTTCGGACTCCTTTTGACCCAAGGAACATGCCTTTTAATTTGTGCCAGACTTTCCAGAAACACCCTGTATAGTCGTTGCCAAACAATTCTTAAAGCAAATGTCGGTTCTTGTGGCACGCCTAACATTTTGGGCCTTGCAGGAGTCAATCAGCACTCATCCATGGGGGCGGAGCTAAAACTAGTCTTTGCTAAGCCTAAAGGGGCAGTCAAGTAAACCCCCTCGATTATGGGAGCATCTAGTGGCATTTCGTTAAACTAAACACGGCCAAGACTTGCTTTAATGTCAAATCGGATTAATTAAGATGCGTTATTTTTATTGGTTTTATCAAGATTTGGAATCTTTAACAATTCTTTTCTGCTTGAAGTAGAGGGGAGGAGTAGTAGTAGAAACCTTAATCCTTTACGTCATGCATAATGTATTTGAACTTGAAACCACGTGATATTGACGTATAGCTAGCGACCTGTGAGTGCCAAACTCAAATGTAAACAATTTCTCTTTGCTTGTTCTGAACGAGTAATCTTAACGTAGACGGTTGTCTTACATATGCAAATAGCCAATGAAACGCGAGGAAATAAAAGCAGGATGTTCAACAAAGTTTTAAGCCCTTTCCCTTACATTCAATCAGATATTAGTATGGGTACTCTGACCTCTTAATGATTTCAAGTAGAAGAATCTCTGTATTACTAGTTTTATCAATTAGAGGCATGGCGACTAATAATTTAATTTCTCTTCTGCGTGATGCCTCTTAAATCTCTCAAGCGTTATCCTTGCATAACGCCAACGCATTAGACGGGTCACTGGGAAGCAATTCGATCCTCATTGTCTGATATTAGTCTAGATTGATTTTCTTCTGTCTCCTAAATAGAAATGTTGGTATAGTCTGTACTTCGGAAATGTCATAACTTTTACAATGTAAGCCTTTGAGATACAATCGTTTATCTCCAAATCACAAGCTATGCTGCGTATATTTCAAAAATAGATGAAAGATAAAAAATAGTCAACGGCGCCAAACTTTGTTGGTTTATTTAATTTCCGGACCAATATTATACCTAGACAGGAAGGATCTATATGTGACGTCATGAATGCATAAAATTCTTCTTGGAATGTTCAAGCGGCCATAGACTCTTATATCTGATTGAATGTAAGGGGAAAGGTCTTAAAACTTTGTTAAACTTCCCGCTACTCCTTCCTCGTGTTTCATTGGCTGTTAACACATACAGGACAATTATAAACCTTAGGTCTACGCATTCAGCACACTCGTTAGCACACGCAAAGAGAGTTTGTTCACATTTGGGCAGGGAGGAGAGACTTATGAGGGAGTAATAATGTGAATAGGCGTATTGGTTAACTTTGTGGCTAAACTCGTCTCTCTCCGGCGCTGGCTCAGTCACTCGGCGCGATATCCGCGCGCATGCGTCAAATTTAAAAACCGGCTTTGAACTGGAAGTGGGAGCTGCGGCCCGCGGGTAGTGTAGTAACCAACGCCCCTCGCGCGTGCGCGTTAGCTAGAATCGAGGGAGAGAGAGATAAAAATTCCTACCCACCCTTTTTCCCCCTTCCATTTACATTACAGCTTCTTTAACACTATAAATCTCTCCTCCCTGATTAGGACTCGGCGCTCTTAGGTCGCAGGTGTCGCGTCACGGGTCTCTAGCTACGTAAATATCACGTGGGTTCTAATTTCAATACATTATGCATGACGTCAGGGATGACGGTTTCAACACCTTCTCCCCTTTAATTCAAGCAGAAAGGCTTTAGAAAAGAACTTGTTAAAGATTCCAAGTATGTATTCATGGTGAACTTGATCCTACTCTGGAACGTTTACAGAGATACCTTCTTCAATTCGTGGATCTCACCGTCAAGCCTAATTTTATTTCCATTCGACAAAACATCCTTATTTCTATTCCTGCCTCTGAATCGTACGTGTTATTTACTATTTTGGAGTCTTTGTTTATTCTATATATTTTCGATTCTTTCCCAAAGTTTTCGTGTAAAGGGAATAGTAATTCGATCATTCAGTAACACGACTACACTATTTTGGGATGCCCTATTTTAGTTTTTATCCTTAGTTGATTCAATGATTCCATGAAAATTTAAATTTGGTAAGAAATACTCGTATTAGGCGATGCCTGGATCAATAAGCGAGAGAACATGACTCTCACATCTTGAAGGAGAGTGGGATGAAGTGGCAATCCCCTTACCCATAACCATAAGGGGATAATTGAAGGATGACACTCACCCTTTTTGAACATTTGCTTTTCTGCTCATCTAACTTCAGTTGGGCATCGCACCGTGGGGTACTGTTGTAATTTATTTATAGTTTCAACTTCAAAATAATTATTTACTAATTATGTAAATAAAATCCAGGTGTTTTTAACCCTACAAGGTAGATCATACTCGATAGTAATAAATTTGTAATGACACTTTTGAAATAATAGTTGACAAGTTTTTTTAGGTTTTTAATATGTGAACGTACTCCCCTTACACAATATTATGTGCATGTTTAGAACCAAATACACTAGAAATTATTATTAGGTGCATTTTTATAATAGAAAGCATTTGAGAAATTATTAAAATTCAATTATTAAATTTTGATGCTTTGTCATTTATTTAAATAGATGCGAGATATTGTATTTGTCGGATTTAATTTTCGAAGTTTCATCTCAAAATGTCAACCAGTCCTCTTAAATTCCCTCGTTTTAGCTTTTTACCGTTAGTTACCTTTTGAATGACAGGTTTTAAATTCTGTTCATCCGATTTCAAACTGACGCTGTTTTCTGTATAAACAAAAAATTAATGTAAGTGGTATGGTGGTGTTTTATGTTATCCATATATTCCCTGCGTATGCCTGCAAATTATAACTAGTAAATTATCTACAAAGTATGTATATGCATATACAGGTTGCATAAATTAAAGTGTGTCTTCTTTGGGTGTGACTGAGTGGGAAGTATCCAAGAACACGAGGTCTAAAACATTTAGTTTCGGGCCCCAAGCATTGTCCCCTAAAGCAAGGAAATTGACACGTGAAAAGTAGGACTATCAGCCTGCTCGCCTTGTTTTGACAATTTCAATAGCACCCCAATCTAAGTATGTTAATAAGGGCTCTTTATCTAGAAGAAATGTACTTTTAAAGGTAGAAGTGTTCTAAGCTGGTGGGTGAGAGTGAGACCGAGTCTGATCATGAGGTCTAAAACATTTAGTATCGGAGCTAGGTACTGGTACGGGCCCCAAACATTGTCCCCTAAAACAAGAAAATTGGCACGTGAATAGTAGGACTATCAGCCTGCTCACCTTGTTTAGACAATTTCAATAACCCCCAATCTAAGAATGTTAATAAGGACTCTTTATCTAGGTAGAAGTGTGTGTCAAGCTGATACGTGTGAAAGTTGTTCAAAATGTAATAGCACAAGACTGGACATTTTGTACTACCAGGGATCTATGTAATTTTAGAAGCAGAAATGGAGAACTAAGTAATCTGGGCGCGCGTTAAAGTCCACGTTACCCTTCAACGTGACCGGGGGTATGAACAGCGACAGAGGTAAAAACTAACTACGTATTTTACGCCGTCTCTTCAGCAACGTCATCATAACGTAGTTTAAGTGAGCCAATTAGATAATTTAAAATTTTTCGTTACGTGTTGAAGGGAGGGGCTCTATCTTGGGCTATGACTCGGACTGAAGTAAATAATAACCGTTCTCTATTCCTGCTTCTAAAAATACATGGATCCCTGGTGCTACCGTACCTCTAAATAACGATGCTAACTTGGTACTCGAACCCTCGCTATTACACTTTAAACTATTTTACATTACCAGCTTAGGTACACTTCTACCTTTAAATATAATATTAAAATTTAATATTACATTTTAAGGAATTTAAACTTATTGAAGAAACTTGCTTTGGATATAAACAAATTTAATTGTTACTTGGGAAATTAATATGTTCTAATTTAATGAATCTACATACCGGGTTTTAATTCAGCAGCGTTGATATTCATTGCAAGCGACATAACCGTGAGACATAAAAATACTAGCATTTTTATTTGCATGTTGAATTACGGAGAAGTGAAAAACTCGTTGTTACAATTCGATTTTCTAGTGAGTCTTATAGCGTTAGCTCTGTAGATACACGCTGAAGTACTTTTAGCTTCACGAATAAGCCTTTTTATACAAAATATGAAGAAGGGGATAAAGCAGACATGGAAGGTATTTTTCCCCTCCTTTGTTTTGTGCCTGGTGGAAAGTAATTTTCAAAATCACCTATTGTCCCTGCTGCCACATTACGCCATTAGACGTTTTGAATAAAATGTAATCGCAGCTAGTGGGTGCAACTTCTATAGCGATAATTGACCTTCTGTTCTTGTAAGGCTCGTTTAATGTCAGCACCATCATATTTTTCTCGGTTGCAAATGACCAATTTCGAATCCGTCAGCGGTACATTTTCTCGAGGGGCTAGTCATTCGCTAAAATTTTGTACACCTGTGAATTCCGTTGATTACTGAATGAATACATTGATTTCCGTGATTATGATATTTTTAGATGATAATAATCTTTACACTGATTTCCCGTTATTGCCGCAGATTACTTATGATTTCTGTTTGAATTCCGATGAATTCCGGTGATTTTTTGGTGAATGCCTTAATTACCACTGGATTCTTCGTGAATTACGATGAATGAAGTGATTATTTCTATTTCAACTGATTACTCTTTTTATTTTGGATTTTCGAATTCCTCGATTGATTATGATGTGATTATTTCACGAAATCTGTGATTACCGAGGTGACTACAAAAGATTACTAGTAAATCATGTGATTATTCTGATTTTTCTCGTGACTTCCAGTGATTATCGGAGATTTCTGATTACCTTTGATTACCCACAAAAGTTATTATGATTACTGATGTTTTTCTAAGAATTCTAGAAATCAATCGAGTAGTCGTTTTCTACGGTTTTGTACACCTGATTAATTCAAGTGACTAACCCCTCGCATTAGATTTATGATTAAATTTACGAGTTTTACAAAATATGTAGAAGGGGGAAGAAGCAGATATGGAAGGTGTTTTTCCCCGTCCTTTGTTTTTGCGCCTGGTGAAAAGTCATTTTTAAAATCACCTACTGTCCAAGCAACAATATTCCATTAGAATTTTTGAATGAAATATTAAAATGTAATTGCAGCTAGTGGGTGCAACTTCTATAGCGTAAATGACCTTCTGTTCTTGCAAGGGTACGATGGAAGGCTCGTTTAATTTCAGCACCATCATACTTTTCACGGTTGAACATGACTAATTTCCAATGGGTCAAACGGCACATTCCTTAGATTTATGATTAAATTTGTGATACCGACTTCAATTTAACGTACAACGATTATTACCTTATGCTAAGCGATAGAAACAAGGACTTCCGGTTTTATTATTATTTAATTAGTAAATCACTTTAATCTTTACTAATTATACGTTGATACATTTTTTCCAAAAACTGCATAAAAGCCGCGATTGATAGCATGTACAGCATCCATACGAAAATCACATCCAAATCTACTAAATCGATGTAGGTAATTTCCTTTTGTAATTTCTCGGAGCCCATTTCTTTTTCAACCTTGAAATTGTTGTAGGCGCTTAATTTTGCCAACAACCCATTTGTTCGAAACTGACCAATCCTAGGGAAAAATTTGAAATTATTTAATCATATTTTTTAAAACTTAATCAATAGACGAATCGGACGCTAAATAATTCTTTTGTCATACCAGGGATAGATTTAATTTTAGAAGCAGGAATGGAGAACGGTTAGTATTTACTTCAGTCAAACTCATAGCCCAGTAAAGAGCCCTTCCCTCCAACACGTAACGAAAATTTTAAATTATCTTATAGGCTCACTTAAACTACGTTTTGATGACGTTGCTGACGGGGACGGCGAAAAATACGTAGTTCTTTTTACCTCTGTCGCTATGACCCGCCTCTTCTTTCAATACCCCTCCGTCCCGTGGAAGGGGGTCAGGGACTTTGACGCGCCCAATATCCAGTTCTCTATTCCTGCTTCTAAAATTACATCTCTCCCTGGTCATACTTTAACAATCAATTAAACTGATTCAGGAATACATAGATTCCTTCTATTTGGAAATCATAGACATCATAATAATATCTGATGTAAGGTACAGGGAAGGGCTTAGAATTTTGTTGAACCTTCCTAGCCGTCTCTGGACCGAAAACGTCTGGAGCGCAGTCACCGAAAAGCGAGATGGAAGGCAATGTTTTACCCTCTTAGGTTCATCAAATCAGCTTATTGGCATTAAAATATAATCTCTAATGAAAACCCCGGATCAAATTTAATACCTAAACTCTTTGAGCTTTGTCTTTCCCAAAACACAACTGGGCTTTCCTTCAGATTTATTGACAAACATGTTAGCTTACATTCTGTCTATGGGTTCTTTGTGAACGAAGGATTTATTGTATCCAAAATGCAAGTGACATGTGAACAAATTCTCTTTTGGGAAGTTTATTTGACTGAATGGTAATCCGTGAGAGACGATAGCGTTGACGAACGTTTTATAACTTTGTATTAAAACAAATTTCGAGTTGAGAATCGAATCCAAGGCTTCATTCCAACTTTTCAAACTGTCACTTCCACCTTTTTCCAATTCATCACCGATGATTCTCAGATCCTTTCTAGATGATATCTGAACATGGAAATGAATTAAATCGGTTTATAAAAATTTTATTTGCCTAAACTATAAGCCTAGCTGGCTATTTTAGATACTTTCAAACATCTACAGTATAAATAAGATTTGTGACGTCTGTTTTGCCTGTTCTCCGTTTGGGGTTTCCACCCCTCATGTTAGACCGATCCGGCTGGGGGATCGCCCCCCTTGCTTGAAAATAGACCCACCTAGTTTGGAATGTGGTCGAGCAAGAGGTTTTTGGGAAATAACGAAAGAGAGGGTTGAAAAATTGAAAAACATTCTAGAAAAGCGCGCCCGCTCGTAAAGACGTTCCTTCTACCTGAAAACATGGTCAACTGGTAAGATGTGTTATCTTGTACATTAAAGACTATTTTTTGACTACATCTGGCTTGAATAACTATAGGGACTTGGCAGTACTACGTCATTCAACGTCAGGCTACCTTCCACTAGTGCTAAAAAACATACCAGGAGGAGGGGCTTATGTAGCTTTCATTCTGTTAAAAAACATACCATAATGGCGCTGGGGGCGGAGTTAAGCCCGAATTGCCAAGTCCCTATTGGTAAGGCCTACGGTATTTAAGGGGTAGTAAAAGTAAACCTTACATCTGGCGCCCAACGTGTGAATAGTTAGTATTTCGGCGAAAAAAGAGTAGTACATACGTGTAGAGGGTGTATATAATTGTGAGCGGTGTAGTTGAATTGGCCTAGCCAATTCATTCCTTATTCGGCAATTTGGACTTGCGATCTCGTTCTCTTGCAAGAATGGTTGATCCGGCTCAGCAAATAGCTGATGCGATCACGCGAGCCTTGGCAGGGGCGAGGCAAGGACCGACGGTCAGGGTGACGGCTGAGCCGCCATCTTATTCTGGGCCGCGCGACCCTTTGTCTCCGAATGATTTTCTGGAAGCGTTATCGAGGTATCAATTAAGACGTATCTGGTTATACAGATAACGATATTCTTACTCGAGTACTTCCACTGGCGCTAACTGAACATGCCCGCAGGTGGTTTTCATTTGCGGAGCCGTTCAATAGTTTCGCTGAGTTCAAAACAAAATTCAATAAAGAATTTTTGGCGACGGACTACGAAACTCGTCTTCGTCGGGAACTTGAGCTGAGGACTCAAGGTGTAGACGAGCCGCTAACCCAGTATATACACTGTATATCTGAGTATTACAGTCGTCTTGGAGGAACGGTAACGGAGGCGGAAAAGATAAAACGCGTCATCAGTCAATGCCATCCCGCCTATCGTTGCCACTTGCAAGGACAGGTGTTCGCCAGTATGGCGGCGTTGTCGGACAAGGCTAGAGAGATACAAGGATCTTTATTGGCTTGTTCGATATATGCACCTCCACCTCCACCAGAATGTTCGATAGAGCCAACTCTCGCTTACTCCGGTGTTCAAAACACGGAGGTTGGCGAAAAAGGCGCAACGGCGTCGGCGTTAATGAGTACGCCAGCGGCGGGATCTCCTAGTCCGTTTGGAGGATACAACGCGCTCGCATTAACGCCTCACTCGCTCGGTTTAGCTTCGCTTGACCCGTATCTGTACCACAGATTTCGGGGAAGCGTCGAGACAAACAAGCAGCCCAAAGAATTGAGACAGCCGCATAGAGCGGGTCCCCCAAAAAACAACGATACTTGTTCGGGAAACCCGAACAAGGAATGTTGGAAATGTGGGAAAAAGGGGCATCCCTTACAAAAATTATTGGCTGGTTTTAAAACGCAGCTGAGCTGTTTTTAGGCTGCCTGGCTAGAAGTAAGCTGTTAGGGAACTGTATTGCGCTGCAAGCAATTTACAGCCAAAAATCAGCCTTTTTGTTTTCTTTAATTTGACTACAAAGGCTGATCGGGCAAAAATTTGTCTGTAAATGTAGCTGAAACTAAGCTGGGTTACAGCCTGCAAATTATTTTTAAATTAAGCCGGCTGGTATTTGACTGTAATGTCTTTGCATTGCAGCCGACTGCAAAAGCTGAAACAGTAACCTTTTGCTGTAGGCTGATTCGTGTCTGGTGGGACGCTGTTTCTTAGCCCAAAAGCGTAGGCTACCAAAGCTGAAACTATAGCCTTTTGCTGTAGGCTAATTCGTGGCTGGTGGGACGCTGTTTTGTAGCCCAAAAGCGTAGGCTGCCAAAGCTGAAACTATAGCCTTTTGCTGTAGGCTAATTCGTGGCTGGTGGCACGCTGTTTTGTAGCCCAAAAGCGTAGGCTGCCAAAGCTGAAACTATAGCCCTTTGCTGTAGGCTTATTCGTGGCTTTTGGGACGCTGTTTCGTATCCCAAAAGCGTAGGCTGCCAAAGCTGAAACTACAGCCTTTTGCTGTAGGCTAATTCGTGGCTGGTAGGTCGCTGTTTCGAAGCCCAAAAGCGTAGGCTGCCAAAGCTGAAACTATAGCCTTTTGCTGTAGGCTAATTCGTGGCTGGTAGGTCGCTGTTTCGAAGCCCAAAAGCGTAGGCTGCCATAGCTGAAACTATAGCCTTTTGCTGAAGGCTAATTCGTGGCTGGTGGGACGTTGTTTCTTAGCCCAAAAGCGTAGGCTGCCAAAGCTGAAACTATAGCCTTTTGCTGTAGGCTAATTCGTGGCTGGTAGGTCGCTGTTTCGAAGCCCAAAAGCGTAGGCTGCCAAAGCTGAAACTATAGCCTTTTGCTGTAGGCTAATTCGTGGCTGGTGGGACGCTGTTTCTTAGCCCAAAAGCGTAGGCTGCCAAAGCTGAAAACTATAGCCTTTTGCTGTAGGCTTATTCGTGGCTGTTGGGACGCTGTTTCGTAGCCCAAAGCCTAGGCTGCCAAAGCTGAAACTATAGCCTTTTGCTGTAGGCTAATTCGTGGCTGGTAGGTCTCTGTTTCGAAGCCCAAAGCCTAGGCTGCCAAAGCTGAAACTGCCAACGCTGAAAGGGGTGGCGTAGCGGTTAGCGCTTTCGCCTCGCAGCAAGAGGATCCCGGGTTCGATCTCGGACTGTGGCACCGGGTGAAAATCTGGGAACAAATCCTTCAGCGTAGAGTTTCCAAGTTCTCTCCCCGCTTGTTAAAAGCAGTTCTCCTCCGCGGTCTAACCCGGTTTCTCCTTTCCATCAAAACTTGCAGAGGTTAACGGTAATAGTTAGTATAGGGCGCTGTCGGTGAGCTGTGGCATAGGGGCTAGCCATCACCCCTCTATGCAATATAAAGGGACCCACCTGTAAACAAGCCGCAGGCTTAGTGTGGACTTCCCTTCGTAGAAGAAGCCTAGATTATTATTATTATTATTATAGCCTTTTGCTGTAGGCTAATTCGTGGCTGTTGGGACGCTGTTTCGTAGCCCAAAAGCGTAGGCTGAGATGGTCTGAAATAGCACTGGAGTAGGCTGTATTGGGCTAGACTGAAATAGTGCTGCATGTGGGCTGTATTGGGCTGGACTGAAATAGCGCTGGAAGTGCGCTGTATTGGAATGGACTGGAACAGAGCTAGAAATGGACTGTAAAGCAATTAACTGAAATAGCGCTGGAAATAGGCTGTATTGGGCTGGACTGAACTAGTGCTGAAAATGGGCCGTAATGGGCTGTATTGGGCTAGACTGAAATAGTGCTGCATGTGGGCTGTATTGGGCTGGACTGAAATAGCGCTGGAAGTGCGCTGTATTCGAATGGACTGGAACAGAGCTAGAAATGGACTGTAAAGCAATTAACTGAAATAGCGCTGGAAATAGGCTGTATTGGGCTGGACTGAACTAGTGCTGAAAATGGGCCGTAATGGGCTGTATTGGGCTAGACTGAAATAGTGCTGCATGTGGGCTGTATTGGGCTGGACTGAAATAGCGCTGGAAGTGCGCTGTATTCGAATGGACTGGAACAGAGCTAGAAATGGACTGTAAAGCAATTAACTGAAATAGCGCTGGAAATAGGCTGTATTGGGCTGGACTGAACTAGTGCTGAAAATGGGCCGTAATGGGCTGGACTGACAGCCCTGAATAGGAGCTGGATGTAGGCTGGAAAAGCCAGGCTGAATTGGCTGAAAATGAAACATTTTCAGTCGAATTCCAACCCTAAAGCAGTCAATTTGTAGCATTATAATTTTGGCTGTATTGCAGCCAAAAAACAGACAAACAATTTTTGTAAGGGGGACGTGGCTGTTTGCCTTAACATTTGATAGGTCGACACAGATAAATTTCCATCCAAAATCAAGGCTATGGCTTCTTCAGCAGTACAACTGGTTGATGCCTCGAGAGTCATGTTCTGTTACACTTTGGAAGCCCGATTTGGGCTTTTCAATAACTCATGCAAAATGTTCGATAATTGTTTTTCTCCTTGAATCTTTAGAGCTAATTCGCTTGATTTCAGAAGCTCCTCTTTAGATTTGTCTGCCAACACATTAGCCAAATCAGTTACCTTTTGCCTTTTGCTCGATTTTTCGCAAATGAATAGGGTGTTAATGGCCTACCTACAGCCACTGAAGTAGTTGAACCCTCAACAACTTCATCAATTCTATCTTTATCGAACTTGGCGTGGGGGACAGAGAAGTCGGAATTAAGCCATGACTCGTGTCTCTTCAAAAAACACTCATTTTTTCTGCCGGATTCTTTCCAATATTTGATGAAGCGGGACTTTTCCCTAATAAACGCCGTTTCATACACTTAATATCTTCGTCAGAGATACTACTTTGTACATCCTCTCCAAGCAAAGCAATTACGTTTTCTATACACCCATTAACATCAGCCTTAGATTTAAAAATACTGACTAAACGGACTTCCTGAGTGATAAAGGTGGTTTTGACTTTGCCATTATAATGGGGCGAGCTTCTTCTTCAGTTGCAGAAGAAGTCAGCAATTCAGCAGACATACTGCACTGGAGATAGTAATCAAATGACTTACTTTGATAACCCGGAGAGGTAGAGGTACAAACTCCTCTTATCGTAATTTATTTTTTAAATTCTTTCAATATTACTCAAATTAGTGTTGCCCTATTGTTTGAATAAAGGAGCTGTATGTTTTTTAAGTGCGTCGTTTATCGTTTTGCATATTTCGTTCATTGTTTTTTTTTAGACTTTGGAACGTCAACTGTTAAAAGACCAGCCAAAACCGCAAATATCTTTCCGGGTATTTCTATAGTATGGCATTTAAATTACATTTTAAAGAAAATCGCGTCGCAATTCACATGCGCGTTTAAGAATAATCATTGATCAAAAATTACCCATTTTGTGCAATTTTCGATAGTTTTTTCGCTGTATCTCAAATGTTAGGTGATCTTTACTAACGGACCTTTTAACATAACATAGGAATGAAGCTCTTTACACATATCAAACGTCAAAACACACTTAAACCTACTAGGGGGCTAACTTCGCCACCAGGTGGCGCACCCGAAAACTACGTACTTTGGCATCATCCTAGAAATAGGTGGAAGTCGAAAATGTATAAATATTGTCACTATGTGCCTTGTGGAATTATTGTCAAAATATCGGTCATTTGTAACATAGTGAACTGGACTCTTTGCACCACAATATTACTTGGACAATCTTATGTCAATTCTTCTTGAAGGCGACGCTGATTTCAGAAAATTGGTTTTCTACTTTAACGCAAGGCGAATCAAAATTTGCTCTTCGTCTTTCCTCTCAGTAGCGAATTGAAATGTGCCCTGAGTTTATTGAGCAAGTGACTCTTGGGTAAAGACTAAATAGCCTTGTTTTGATGAGAAATTAATACTTGTACAATTCCTTTCTCTGTTTTAGAACAATGGTGGCTACCGAGACGAAATTCACGGATTACTTGTATTTCAAAAACAATTTCTACCTTTCGAGAGTTGCTTGGCAAAAGCCGACGAAAAGCCTTTCAACACTGACAATCAATGAAACAAACGGAATATTCGTGTTGTTGTCTACGGGTTGGGAATTGCCACAGCCATTTTCATTGCTGAAGTTGTTATCAATTAGCGTCCAGCTTCAACATTTAATATTTCGTCATTGCTTGAAGCAACTTCGTAATGAAATACATTTAATAGTAATACCCAGTTGGTTATTTATTTAGTTATTTAGTGAACCTGTGATGCAAAAAGGCAGTGCACGCGTTTACATAGATATTTAAGTCGTCACTGGTAGAAGTGACAACTTTGGTTGTTGAAAGTTCGTGGCACGAGGACGGTTTTCAAGTTCAGTATAACCCAAAGGTACTAGAATGAGTTGGGTAACATATCTAATAAGTTTGTTAGAATAGTAGAATATTTTTTAAACTCGTCCTGGAAATAAAGAATTTCGCATTATTTGATAGTCCCGTATGAGTATCTTACCCACCAGATTTACGACTTCAGAACTATATATGTATGGAAAGCCTTCCCTCACTGGGAGGCGATTAGACGTCGTAGGGCTGCTTTCGAACTTACATAGACATCTATAACACCTTTCATTGACCAGTAAAAACTGAACTGTGAAACTTGTTACTGCAAGGCTTTATTTATGATTGTGTTGATTTTCTACCAGTTTATGGAACGAGAAAAAAAAAGATATGTTAAACTGGAAATGGCACCTTATAGTGTCGTGGCCACTGTATCACGCGAGTATTGAATTTAGCAAGCATTTCTCATTTCATGTGCCACTCTTATGCGAGACACTGTATAGCCTTAGATCGTTGTTGGGTGCTGCACAACCTGTATACCATATTGAAACCATACGGAGTATTGCAAAATTATTTTAGCC